>JAJKLA010000044.1:0-299711 GCA_022432515.1 Hypoxylon sp. NC0597
TTATCTTAACTTTATTTATAAATTAATAAAAGATTAATTATTATTTAAATAAAATAAAGAAAAAAAAATAAAAAAAAATAAATAATAATATAAAACTTATTAAGATTTTTATATTAAATATATTTATTAAAAAAATTAATTATAAAATAATTAATTATTTTTTTAAATAAAAAGATTAATAAAGTAATGAAAATATAAGATTAAATAAATAAATATAAAGATAATAAATTAATAAAGTAAAGGTTAATTATTAATTAATTATTTTTAATAAAAATTAGAAAAAAATAAAAAAAGAAAAAAAAAGGATTTAAAAAAGAAAAAGAATTATATATAAATAAGCATTTTTAAATAAAGATTTTTATAAAAATAAAGATATTATAAAATAATAATAATAATATTTATATATATATAAATTTAAATTATAAAATAAAAACATTTTAATTATTAATTTATAATTAAAAATTAATAAATTAATTATTTTTAAAAATAAAAATATATAAAAAGAAAAAACTTTATTAAGATATAAAAGTAAAGTTATATATATATAAGGGATATATTATACTTATAAGTTATAAAGAAATAAACGTTAAAAATTATTATTATTTATTATTTATTTAACTTTAACTTAGCTATAAAAAACGTTTATTACTTTCACTTTATATATAACTTATATTACGAGCTTATATTTCCTTTTAACACTTATAAATATTTATTTATATCGAATTATAAGTGAAATAAAGAACTAACCCATAGGAGAGCAGCAGCTATGGCAGGAGAATTCAAGCGAAAAGGTGTTAATATCCTCCTTGGGCCGGCTGTCGGCCCTCTCGGGAGAGTTGTCGTGGGTGGTCGTAATTTCGAGGGTAAGTAATAGAAAACACGGCTACTCATAGCAAAGAAGCTTACACTTATAGGATTCTCCATTGACCCATATCTCTCTGGTGCGCTAGTTTATGAGACTGTATCGGGGATACAAGAGACAGGAGTTATTGCCACCACCAAAGTGTGCTTTCCAAGAGACGGAGGCCTTCCAGTCATTATACTAACAGTTCTTAGCATTACATTACAAATGAGCAAGAAACAAACCGTACAATTTATAGAGACATTTCCGCAGTGTCTTCTAATCTGGATGATAGCACATTGCATGAGACATATCTCTGGTATGGAATTATTATACACATTTGGCACACTCGGTATAATTGATTTCTAACAGCCAAATGACTCTTAGGCCTTTTCAGGACGCACTTCATGCGGGGTCCGGAGCAGTAATGTGCGCATACAACAGAGTGAATAATTCCTACAGTTGCCAAAACAGCAAGCTACTGAATGGCGTATTGAAAACGGAGTTGGGATTCGAGGTACGTCAAAGAGAAAGAACTTCACGTTAGCATTCTCACAAGATCTAGGGATTTGTTATGTCTGACTGGCTTGCTCTTCATGCGGGCTATCATGCTGCACTTGCGGGTATGGATATGGTAATGCCGGAGGGTGGCGGATTCTGGGGAGCGAACCTTACGGAATCGGTAAAGAATGGTAGTGTCCCAGAAGAAAGATTGGATGACATGGCTAGACGGTAAGTATATGTTGGCTATTTTTATGATTCAGTTGCTAAAATGAGTAGTGTTATCTCCACTTGGTACCAAATGGGTCAAGATGATGGTTTCCCAACTCCAGGCATCGGTATGCCAGCTATGTTGACTTTACCACACGAAATAATCGATGCTCGAAATGTATCCGACAAGCCCACTCTATTCGATGGCGCGGTAGAGGGACATGCTTTGGTCAAAAATGTCAATAATGCCTTGCCCCTGGGTAAGCCGACCTCCTTGTATCTTGCAGGTTACTCCGCCAAGGCCCCTGGTCACAATTCCCCTTGTGACGATCCTCTTTCCTTGCCTGGATACGGATGGAGCTTCGGATTCGAATCTGTAATCTCATATATCTATTCTCTCTTAGCTATCAACACAGGCCTTGGAACCCCCACTCCACTTTCTCCAATAGCACCCAATGGCACGATCATTGGTGGTGGCGGTTCAGGATCTGTACCACAAGCAACCTTCATCGCACCCTTCGATGCCCTCGTTATAAGGGCCGACCAAGACAACACCCATCTTTTCTGGGACTTTGATTCGTCGGAGCCGTCCACCATGCAGAATAGCGATGCCTGTTTAGTATTCGGTAACGCATTTTCGTCCGAGGCGGTTGATCGGCCTAGTCTGAGAGACGACTACACGGACGGCATCATACTAAGCGTCGCAAGCCAGTGTGCAAATACCATCATCATCCTACATAATGTAGGGATACGTCTGGTAGACCAGTGGATCAACCACCCGAATGTTACGGCTGTTATTTTTGCACATCTCCCTGGTCAAGATTCTGGGAAGGCTTTGGTATCGCTTCTATACGGGGAGAGTCAATTTTCCGGAAGACTTCCATATACTGTAGCTCGAAACGAATCTGACTACGGTGATGTCCTCTCTCCTTCTCTACCATCTGGAGAATATCAACTATTCCCGCAGAGCGACTTCAGCGAAGGGGTATACATCGACTACCGTTACTTTGATCGCGAGGATATTGAGCCACGATTCGAGTTTGGCTTTGGACTCAGTTACACAACTTTCAAGTACAGTGCATTAAAAGTGAAAGTGATCTCAAATTCCAACAATACGGTCTACCCTACCGGCCCAGTTCTCCAAGGCGGCCAGACAGATTTATGGGATATCTTAGCTCGCGTTTCGGTGGAAGTGACTAATACGGGCGCTTACGGCTGCTCTGAAGTCGCACAGCTATATGTAGGCAGCCCTGGAGGTCCGAAGAAGCAGCTGCGTGGATTCTCAAAGACTTTCATTAAGATCGGAGAGAGTGCCACGTATATATTTGAGCTGACGCGCAGGGACTTGAGCTCTTGGGACCCTATACGTCAAGCTTGGAAGCTGAGTGCAGGGCCCCATCAAATCTACGTGGGTTCGAGCAGCCGAAACTTGCCCCTAAACAGCATACTTCAACTTTCGCTGCAGTCATAATCAACCGTCAGCACTTTAAAAATCGCGGGTCGTCCCTTGGCATAGAAGCTGGAATGTATTTCATGTATCTTATAAGTGATATCTCTTAAATTATTGGCTATTTCAGATTATCTCACCAATGATAATTTTCAACGCTTGTTTTGGCGTGATTGCACTCTCAGAAAGCGAGTCTATGATCTCTGCTGATGAAGTAAATGCTGAAATAAGTGCCGAACGGCTTCGATTAGGATACAAAAAAATATAATCATGGAAAAATAGGAATACGTATAATAACACGGATATATAAACAGTGAAAATTTATCAGGGCCAACCTCCAACAGGTACCTATTTAGTACATCACCTGAGTGGTGGTACCGTGACTCCTTCACTCAAGGGAAGGTCCCGTGAAATAAACTAGAAGTAATAAAATGGGTATCATTTCTGTTGCTCTCTTCCATCCCACCTTGTACTAGAAAATATTAAGTCGCTTTAGGTCTGTGGTATGCATCCGTTACCTCCTACATTCCATGTTAGAGAGTCGGTAGATTTGGAGTCTGAATTCCAAATACTTACACCTATATTGCGTCCGGCCGCAGGCGCCAAAAAGGCTCGTGATTCGATAGAGGGCCCGCCTCTTCTGACCCCTCCAAACATCCCCTAACACTCGAGGTAGATTTCGGGGTTAAAATAGTAAGATGAGATAAATAGTGAATATGCCATTCACTCCTCAACCCCCGTAGTAGCTCGGGCGAGGGTATCTCGATGCCTCGTACGCAGTCCACTGAGGAGGATCATTGCTGTCGTTCGCAACATAATCCGGAATGACTGGTGGGGGTATCGATCGGGGAAATCTTGGATAGGTTCTGGGCGGTCGGGGAATATCCGTCGCGTAGTAGCTCATTTCGCCTCGGTCTTCTTCATAAATCGTATAAGGTGCGCATCCGCATCGCTTCGTGCAGCAACACCATATGACTATGCCAAGAACAACGGCTCCGAGAACACATCCTACAATGATGCCGATTTGTTGTTGCCCGAGCCCGTCGGAAGATGCCGCACCCGAACTCCAGCCTGGCGGAGCCGCAGAGTCAGTCGGCGGGCTACCGCGGTCGAGCGTCACTACGGCCGTAGTCGTGTGGTCGGCATACGTGACAGTCTGTGTTAAAGTGACCTGCCGCCTTTCTACACTCGGCTGTTCCTGACCCGCAGTGATTACCACTGTTATGAAGTCGAAGGACATTTTGGCAGCGGGGAGTAGATCTAAACTTGGGAAGCTACCTCAAATCGGATCCGAGAGCCATGACCCAGTCCTAGTAAAGTATCCTCTGGAACTGGGTCTCAAGGGGGGCGGATCGTCAGGCATTTTTATCGACAACCCGGTCACACCGTGGTCGGCCCCGCGCACCCTGCATCCATCTCCCCTGGACACGTTGGAACATCCCACACCAATCCATATGCAGCCGATTCAGATGGTATCGTCATCTGACATTGGTTGGCCTCAGATGACGATTTAGCTGCCCTATCGTGATAGGTGCCAACCCACAAGCCGTTGGGTTGCTAACGGTCGGCATCTGGGCGGATACGGGCAGCACACCCATCTGGCGGGTGCGACGATGAATCCCACTAATGCGCGTCACCTGCAGCTGTATTCTGTAGATAATGCGTCTCCCAATCTTAGAATTTCCTATTTGCTCTAGTTTCAGATGGGTTACATTGGGGGCGGAATCGACTTTATATTCAGCGTATCACATGGCATGACTTTGAGGACTCCTGGACTTCGTCTCAAAACATAGCTATACACCGAAAAGCTGCATTGCTTGCATATGTAGGGCATATAACTATTTCGCTGCACCAACATTCAACTTTTCATTGTATGTTGTGCTCTCGTTCAACTGCTTTCCCCAGAGTTCCGTCATTTTTGGTTACATGCGCAAGATGCTCCCTTGTCTACCGAAGATACGTTGCAGTTATACCTGTCCGCAGGGCAAACAATTATTTCCATTGAATTCTACCTAAATACCGAGCCTTCATGGCGTCTAATCCGGGCAAGAACTTGCGCAGCTGTATATCTTGAACCCGGATACTACCGAGACGAACAACGAGGCCACCTATTAGGGCTCCTGGTTGCTCAATTTACGGAGAGGAAGTAACAGAATGGACCCTATCAACCGTCTCTCTCAACATGTTGGATAGTGATCTTCGCTTCTTCTATCTTATGGAGGGCAATATCGTGAGCCTGTGAAGAAGACTGGCATTCGAAAGTAGGGAAATCCCGAGCGGCTACTCGTTTCTCGAATAGTTCATCTATCTCCTCTAAAGTCCTACCTTTCATATCAGGCAAGAATAACCAGAAGAAAACTGGGACGGGTTAGTCAGGACAAGGTGATGACGCGTCGATGTCATTCTAGGCCTCTCACCGAATGTCAAGATGTTCGATGCAGCCCATATCCAGCAATATTTTGGCCCCCAGTTCAAGGCTGTTGGGTTGATAAAATACGGTGAGCAAAAGGATATCAACCCTGCGATGCGAAGTCAGCCCGCAGGCGTTGCACAGAGGCAAGCTGTTGTTGATTACTCGATATTACGTTACTAATTGAAAGGGACACACTTACAAGCGAAGAAGTAATCGACTCCGGTGGCAAAGGATAGAGTGACCACCCGCAACCGTGAATTTACGACTTCTGCGGATATCGGCCACGTCATAGAGCCTGCGAAACCACAGTACACGATGACATAAAGGAATAAGAAGGCGAGGAATGTTTTTGCCGCCTCTGGTGTGTCTGGTGCGATCGTAGCGCCTAGAGCTGGACCAACCATAGATATCACTGCCCCTCCGGTTCCTATTAAAAGCATTGTGCGACGGCCAAAGACTCTATATGCGCAGTACAGACCAGCCACAACCCCGACTAGCTGGACCACCATGCTGTAGATTGAAATTTTGAAGACGTCACCTACGCCTGCCTGCTGGAAAAAATAGGTCTTGAGGCCACGTTAGACAATGCGACACGAGTAACGTACCGGAGAATAGGGGCTTACACCGTATGACAAGAACACCCATATACCGGACGAAGCGCGCGACACTGCAACAGCCACGCATAGCATCGTACGACGTAGATTGGTTCCCTTGAAAATATCCACAAAACTCGATGCGGACGCGATGGCTTTTTCTTCCTCCACACCGCGGAAGATCTCCACAAGCTCTTCTTGGAGAAATTGAGGCTCCAGTGAGTTACCGCGAAGAAACACAAGGGATCGCTCAGCCTCGTCGCGACGCTCGTGTAGCACTAGCCATCGAGGCGACTCGGGGATGAAAAAGACGAAAATGCTTAATAATACCGGGAATATGAATAAGCAAGCTAACGGAATCTGATAGGCAAGTCTGCCCATGATGTGAGAGGTCCTCTCGTCAATGATTGCTCCAAGGATAGTTCCGATATTGATAGTTATAGCGAACATAGCGGAGCTAACTCCACGCAGCCGAGGTGGCGCACATTCTACGATGTAGGCGTTTGAGAAGGTAATGAAGAACGCATTTGACGCTCCCATCAACGCCCTTCCGACGCACAAAGTGGCAATCGAAGTCGCTGCGATTTGAGTAGCACATCCGGCAAACGCGATGACGGTTCCCATCCATATTCCATGCCTGCGACCAAAATAGCGACCAAAGGGCGAGATAAATAGGACTCCGATCATAGTTCCCACATTCAAGAACGATGCGATAAGCTGCTGATCCTTCGTTGCAATGCCCCAGCCCCCTTTTAGCGTAGAGTCGGGATACCCAAAGGTCATTAGGAAACCAGGTATCGATTGGAAAGTGCCTACGATGGATACGTCGAATCCGTACTGGGTAGTGGCAAAGGCCATACCCAGGCAGATGAGGGCACACTTCCAGTTTTCCTTGAAGCCATTATTGCGTTGACTACTGATGCCCATGTTGCTTCCTATGATGCTCGGCTTGTCTAAAAGTACGTCAAGTTCAGGGGGCGCTACGTAGGAGCCTTTATAAGCCCGGACAGACAGTAGCTTTTTAAGATTACGGTCCTTGATGGTCATTAGGAATCACAGTAGCAATTCTGACAAGTCTTCTTGCGAAT
This sequence comes from Hypoxylon sp. NC0597, assembly GCA_022432515.1. Taxonomy (NCBI): domain Eukaryota; kingdom Fungi; phylum Ascomycota; class Sordariomycetes; order Xylariales; family Hypoxylaceae; genus Hypoxylon; species Hypoxylon sp. NC0597. The sequence goes on from JAJKLA010000044.1 coordinate 7,094, forward strand.
CTGATTCCGATCCCTACCATCAATAGACGCATGGAGGTCGCATTGTTGACATTCACTATAACATGGGCGATACGATTCGTACGCGACGTTGGATATAAATTATCCAGAAGTGTGGCCCCCTCATCTAGACCCCTCCCAGTGCTTACGGCCCCCTGAAAATGGGGGCCTATTTTAATATCGGTAGATCTTCTCCAGCGTCACGAGGTAGAGGTGGCCAAGCTACCCCATACCGAATCTTCCCCACGGGGTAAATTGCTGCTTGAGCTGCACGATTAATCTGCGTAATAGGTAATCTAGATCTCCTAGTATATCGTCAATACACGATAGTAATAAGAGCGAATGTCTTGAAGGTACCTGATCTACCACCCTGTGATAAGTAATGGATAATTCACTATCCACTGGACTTCTAAGGGTCGTTACCCTGCATCTAACCCCTACTCTTCATTTATACTGAACTAAATGCCACTACGATAGCACCTAACCATAGGCATCTCCTACTACCCGTAAAGTCACAAGCTCCCTTTCATTCAAGACGGGTGGCTATTCTCACTTTATAGCCATAAGAACAGAACCACTATGAACGACGTATTCAAAATGAGTCATCCATACTAATATCAAACGACTTCCGTATCATCGCCATCATCTCAATCTCACACCAGAACGCAACCTCAAACCCCACACCAATCAACTTCAACCCAAACTCACTCACTCACTCAACAGGCCTCTCCGTAACAATCCTGCCCTCCTCATCATAAAAAATCTCCTTCACCTTAACACTCCTCAAGTGGTTAACCCCATTACTCAACTCGCAGTCATGATGGAACAACCACCAGCGGCCCCGAAACTCCACAATCGAATGGTGCGTCGTCCACCCCAGCACCGGCTCCAAGATGCGTCCGGCGTACGTAAACGGACCCAGCGGGTTATCGCCCGTCGCGTAAACCAAATAATGCGTGTCCCCCGTCGAGTAGCTGAAGTAGTAAGTCCCGCCGCGCTTGTGCATCCACGCCGCCTCGAAGAACCGCCTATCGTGATCGTCCGCGGCGATCGGCTCGCCGCTCTCCGGCGCCAGGATCACGAGATCGCGCACCGGACCCTCGAACGACCGCATGTCGTCTGCTAGCTTCGCGACCTTGGGGAACAGCGCCTTGGCGCCTGGGCCGGACGGCTCCTTGGGACCTAGCCACGACTCGTCGAAGGCTTCTGGCGTGTTGCCCTTCTGGTAGCACTGCAGCTGGCCGCCCCATAGGCCGCCGAAGTACAGGTACGCGCTCTCGTCGGCGTCGTCGTCCACGAAGGACGCGGGGTCGATGCTAAAGCTGCCTGGAATGGGCTCCGGGTCCGGCTTGAAGGGTCCGACGGGTGAATCGCCAACGGCGACGCCAATGCGGAAGATCGAGTTCTTGTCGCGGGCCGGGAAGTAGAGGTAGTACTTCCCCTTGCGGCGCGCTGCATCGGGAGCCCACAGCTGCCTGCTGACCCAAGGGACCTGCTCGGCGCTGAGAACGACGCCGTGGTCTGTTACCTTGGGGGGTTCCGCTGCGGAGGAGATGGAGGGGTCGGAGGAGAAGGCGTCGAGGGAGTCGAGCGAGAAGACGTGGTAGTCGACCATGTCATACTGGTCGCCATTGTCGTTGAACTGGATATCAGTTTCGCGGTCATGCGACGGGTAGATGTATAGCTTGCCGTCGAAGACGTGCGCGGAGGGGTCCGCGGTGTAGAGGTGTGTTATTAGGGGTGGTGACATATTGGCTGTTTTAACCTTTCCCTTTCTTTTTTTCCGTTCCTACGCTATTAACTTCAATTGAACTGTAAGACAATATAATTACGTTCGTCGGTCTCTTCTTGCTTTATCCGTGACGTTTCGTGGGGTACTTATACCGTTAAGAGATCGTGAGGTGGGGAATCTTGGTGTTGAGGGGTCTATTTTGGGGTAAAGCTGGAGGTCTTCCTACTCATCAGTCCTTACAAACCGGTTATAAACTTGAAAGGAGAGTAGCTCATATCTAAATAGCGCCGAATAACCTCCTTGTTTCACTCATCACTTGCGTCACGCGATTCGCAAACTGACATACGATACATTCGTGAGTTGTCGAGGTGATCTTTCTTCTCTTGTCCCGGCAGAATGGATGTCCGTAGTCTCCCCTGAATTTATCCCTATTTAACCGCTTGCCCGCATGCTCTGGATTGGATCGGCACCGGATTACTAACCCAGGTAATTGACCTGAGCTTAACCTATTCGATAATTGTATGCGGTCTGTGCAACATGGTCGTAGGTACAGTCATATCGTCCGCGTCTTCGAGGAATCCAGTTGAGTAATGAATATATATACATTGCGTTCTAGCAGCGCTTGCTTGTTACTATATATCATATACAAAATATTGTAGTCTTCAAGACAATTTCTTCTATCTGACAAAATGAAGTCTTGTATAATGCAACTTCCCACTGTGGGATAAGGGACGTGACATCGATATAATCAATCATTCTAAGAGTGACGCCTCAGACGTCTACACCTAGTTCAAGACGTCGAAGAGCATCTTCGTACCTTCCAGGACTGTGATCCAGCAACATGCTAGAGCCGAATCTAACTTCTCTAAACCGGGTCTCGACGTCTCTGATATATTTGAACACGATCCGGGTTGCGGGTCGCCCAGCCTGGCCCGTGCTGGCTTGGAGAAAAGCGTCTCGTCTCAAAGCTGGCGAGCTCTCAATCGAAAAGACCTCACCTGGTGGCAGGAGCTTAGAGCTCATCATACTCGCACGCAGCGTCTTCAGTGCAGCGTATGCCCACTTATCTTCTTCCTCAGTCGAGCGCGTCGGTCTGTTGTTGTACCACTTGTCAGCCAGTCCTGACTGCAGACCCTCCCAAATTCGCCGACGTACTTCCGCCTTTGCTTCGCTATTGTCCGTCTTGAACGCTAGCGCAACGGCTTGAAGGTCGTGTAAGACCCCCAGTGACAGGTATGGAACGAGGTCGTTTCCATTAACTATACTGGTTATCAATCCTCTGGTAGCTTTTTGCATGGAAGGCGACATAGTGGCGGGCGGGCCATAGGCATACACATGAATGGGTCTACCCGATGGCAGACAGATGTGAGAGGAGCCTTGGTTGGACTGTCCATATGTAAGTAACCTCTGATGCGGTTCGGCGGACGTGATGAATGCCGTTCCGGTGGAAGCAGGCTCAGCTAGCATGGCTCCAAGAAGCGCAGTAACCCCTCCGCCAAGTGAATGTCCACAAAGCACTAGACCGTAGTCTGGGAACTCCTCAAGCGCCTCTTTGAGCGTTGCCAATACTCTCCCATCCCCCCCATATAGAAGTCGTCGCGCGGATGCATGAATCCCCTTATGCACCTTGTATTTCTCTCCTCGCCATAGTAGTTCGTCATATTCACACATCATATCGGCCAGAACGTCCTCAAACCCTAATGTACCGCGACAGGCCAGGACAACAGCCTTGGACTCTTGATCGATCGCGATGGTATGTACAAGGGGTATTCCCGTATCAGTAGAACCCGTGGAATCAGACCCACCCTGTGGGTCGACAAATGAGGATAGGAGGATACTGTCCGGTGGAAGCTCAGTATGATGTGCGAATGAACGTACATCGCGATGAGTTTCGTCCAATGCTTTCAGAACGGGTAGTTCCCTTGTGATACCCATAAACTTCAGAAAGTTCGAACCATATGCAGCCGACGCGTAACGACTATACCGAGTGATGTTCCTCAATATATGGAATTCGGGGAACATTCCATCAACCATGCCCGTTCGCCTCAGTGTGTCTACGGCTTCTGAATCGCTATAGGCGCTTCTTTGACGAAATGAAGATAATGCTAACGACATTTGGGAGTCTCTAGTCTTGAGAGTGTATATACTTGGACTATATAAACTGCGATTCTCGGATCGCGCCCTCTTATGACCCTGCCGCGGCGAGGGAGGTTGCTGTGCACCAATCTCTTGTCCACCATCGAGGTGCGACATACCAACGTGAATCCGAGGTTCATTTCTCTGGAACGTAGGAGACGACGGCCGACTTTCAAATGAGTGGACCGAGAATGTATCAGTTAAAGAAACAACTGAGTTGCGGCGGCGGTCATCCAGCGATATGTATGTCGCCCGAGACGGTGACCTCTGCAGGCCAGAAGGGCCCCCGATGTTACCTAGATCCCTTGACGTGAAGTGGTTTGGGCTACCCCGTTGTGGTGCTCGCGGGGCCTCGCGATGTGGTAACAGACTGGAGGCTCTATCTGGAATGTTCTCCCTTCTTTGAGTGGCGGGCAATCTTCCCTGTTGAGGTTTGTTACTGCCCCATGGGGGCTTCGTCAACGATTTTGGCTTCACGTTAGCCTGCAGATTCTCAGAACTCGAGTCCCTGTTCAACAAAACAGAGCCCTTTTTAAGGACGCCACGAAGACCACTCTTCTTTTCACTTGCTTTGGCAGTTGGTGATGACTCGAGTTTCTTTCCTGTAGTTTTGCTACTAGTTGGAGAGACAGGGACAGAAAGATGACTTCGTGGAAGCGGGCGAGTGTCCTCCAAGGGCTTTCTAGCACGTTTCTGATTTGCAGCGTGTTCTGATCCTTGCTTGGAAGAGGCGACCGGGGACGCACGGGATCCAGGAGGACTACCGGAGACAGATCTAGTTTGATATATCGGGCTATCATTGCTGACATTTCCTTTTCCCTTTGCCGCCGAGGCAAATGTTGGACGTGCGGCTTTCGGCGGGACAGGCGGAGGCTCGTCGGGATATTGAGTGCTTAAGTTGGTTGACGGCTCCGGCTCTTCATCCTCCACTGCTTCAACCCGAGACCGAGTATCTTCCTCGGCGTCGCTGTCGAGAGTCGTGCTTTGCACCTTATTCCGGCTCATTTTGTACACGACTCTGTACTTGGGTTGTGCTTCTTGACTTTCCGACGGGAGATCTTCAGGGTTACTAATTTCGCTTTTCACAAGGTCGACTCCAGGGAGTGATAGGATTGGCATAAGAGGAGTGCCCTTGATGTCAACAGTAATTGTTTTGGTGGTGGTAGTCGAGGTCGTTATAGATACTTCTGCGTCTTTGGGAAGCGATTTCAAAATATGTCGTTTTAGCTGGATTTCGGGTAATTCATCCTCGTCGCTGCTACTCCATCTAGCCCCATGCTGCTCGATAGCTTCGATGAAATGGTTATGGTCGCCCGAACTAATCTCTTTCTTCCTACTTGCATGTGTCGTACGCGGATCCTCGTCAACAACATCAACTCGCTCGCCATCATCGAGGACGACAACATCCCAGATGATCTCGTCTTGACCGAGACGACGAGATTCGTCTTGTATCACCTTTTTACACCAATTCTGTAGATACGCAAGACCACACAAACCAAGCAAGAGGTCTATTACTCCCACCTTTTCTCCTTGTACGCCAGTGGCAGGATTTTGAAACTCGCGACGAATTAAAGTAATGATGCTCGCAATGGCTCTAGAAGAGTCGGTCGACCCGAAAAATTGGTCTAGAACGGATAGGAACAACTGCGAGATCTGGGATGCGGTTGAGACGGTGGTACCGGTGATATGGAAACCAGTCGCTGTCCAAAAGACGATTTGGGACATCGTCTGATGTAAACTTTCTAGGCTCTTCTCCAATATGGACTCGGCATCCGCTCTACCTAGCTCGGACTGAGCTCTTGTCACGACATCTCGTCCGGCCCTACTCAGTATCCCCTCTAGGATGCCACGGCCGAGCTCTAGACTGGACAGAGTTGTGAACTTGGCAGCTCCTAAGCCATAACCACCAATAAAGGTACCGACGCGGAGCGCAAAGGAAGTCGATCGTGCTGCAAAACTAACGGCGCTGGCTACGGGGCCAGGTAGAAGCGTGCTACCTGCTGCGGACGGTAGGAGGTCTTCGGGCGAGGGTTTAGGAACCTCAGGAGGTTGGCTTGAGTCTTCATTGTGATCTGCTTCCGTATTCGCCAACATGTCGGCGACGAAAAAGGAGCCGAGTCTCGAAAAAGATTGGCTGCATTTATTGTATCAAAGCCATTAATGGCTTTGGATATAAAGGTTAGATAGTTTCTAGTGTTAGTCGGCGTTGGAACCAACAGTAGATTGACGGGACACGACAAGAAAAGAAAGCACGCGTATATACATCTATTGTTGACCTATGGGTATCGTAAATACAAATTTGATGAATTCAAGAGACAAGACGGTCGGAGTTGAATCCATCCGAATTAATGGAAGTAATGGAATGGCCGACTTGGCCTCGCGCGTTAGGCAATAAGAGGCGATGGAAAAGTTAATGCGCAGCGAAAACTGTTGACGTTAGCGGCGTTAAGCTTCTTAGCTTAAACTTTCATGTGATACCAACGCGGGGGACTATAGACACCAAGGAACCGGAAGGAAAGCGTGTCGGACAGCTGGGCCTTCTATGTCATTGGTCACGTCCCACTGTCGTCACCAAGCTAGTGCTTCATAGTTTCGAGCCGGATTGGGAAAGGTGGGAAAAATGATCGAATAAGGCCCCCAACCATTTCTCGAACTGATGAGAAAACGCAACTATGCATATGCCCAACGCCGAATATATGGAAACGTGTCTCCAACCCTGCTGGTTTCCGATATCTGCGATAATGCCAACCTAGGTAATGTAGCTATATCCTAGGCGAAAGGTGGAATGCAGGAACCAGGGGACCGAGGCTTGTCCACGTCATCTCAAATGTCGCATCGTTCTTGCGAGTCATGGCATAGCCAGTCATCTATCCGTAATTAATCAGTAGTTTAAACAGATTGAATACCTAGGTAGGACGTGAAATCGCAGTAGACTTGAATGTCGCCACACTTCTTTTTAGTGGAATATCCACGGTCCAGAACTATTGAGTTGACAAGTCAATTGGAGTAGTGTAGTGTAGTGTAGTGTCGGGAGGTAAGAAATAAGGAAGAGTTAGCTTGGACATTGAAAGGGGGAGTAAGAATTCATCTGCTGACTCGTCCAGCTCGTCCCAGCCTCAATTACTAGTGGTAGATTTACTAGTAAGTTCACAAGCCTCAAAACTCAAATGATGTCAGCAGCCACGACTGGGAATCCCAGATCCATTCCGCATACTGAACCAAACAGCTGGAAGGTACCTACTACGGGCTAGCACTCAAGGTTTCTATTCTTAGCTGTTCTCAAGCTTTGCGATTACCGGCTGTTCAGCTTTTATGCAGGCTATGCAGCAGCCCCCAGACCAATCAATTGAGGCTAAGCATCCTGAATATTAGGGACTTTACCAGGTACCTCGCAGTAAATCAAGGGTCCCAGCGGGAATTCCCTGGCTCAACCAGACACCAGATTTCGATTCTTCGTATTCCTTATCGACGATAAACCAACGCCTTGAAAAAGAAACAACAAGCTGACCCCTTTTCGCGACAACATGGTTCTCTCCTGATCCTATAGCATCCATCAACCGAACATTCCCATCAATCAATTGATCCAGGGCTCTTAAAGTTCTTTCCTATCCTTATATTATATACCTCACTATCTACCATACTTACACGCTCCATTAGAACTACATCCGTTCGTTTTCAGCTGACATCTGTCCACTCGTTTTCCTCTAACGTGAATTCACGCGTTCAGCCTATCCCACGCTGCACGAATCACAATGGCAGAGCAAGGCCTCTTCTCGTCCGACCTCATCTCCCCAGCCGTCTCTGCGGCGCTCCCAGAAGGCTACGTCGCTCGCTCCCTACGGTTATCCGACTACGATGCTGGCTTCCTCGACTGCTTACGTGTATTGACGACGGTAGGCGAGATCAGCAAGGAACAATTCGCTGAGAGATACCAATGGATGTCGTCGCAAGATACATACTACGTCCTGGTCATTGAGGACACCACAAAAGGGAAGATTGTAGGGACAGGAGCTCTACTCGTAGAGAGGAAATTGTAAGAGACTCCCTTACTTAACCCCAACTGGGCCATCCGTAGCGCCGTGGTCAAGAAGCCTATGCAGGTAAGCTATCGAACTGGGGGCATGACTGCTGACATGGGAATCTCCTTCAATAGTATCCACAGTCTCGGCCTAGTCGGTCACATCGAGGATATTGCGGTTGCGAAAGACCAACAAGGCAAGAAGCTGGGTCTTCGTGTGATCCAAGCGCTCGACTTCATCGCCGAGAAAGTTGGTTGCTATAAGACTATCCTCGATTGTAGCGAAGCGAACGAAGGCTTCTACGTGAAGTGTGGATTCCGAAGAGCTGGGCTGGAAATGGCCCACTACTATGATAGTGGTAAAAGTAAGGCCCAGTGAGAAGGGATAGATGATGATATACATCCATCTATACACTGGGTTGTGACACCTCGGCTGACCCCGGGAGTTTGGTAGAGCCGAAGATCTAGGTTAATGAGCTGATCTTGTTCGTTCGAGAGAACGAAACATCATAAAGAAGGGATGGGACATTTATACAGACCATAGAGTCCAGGTATTGGTAGATGCTTGTTTTGCCCCGCGAGAGGACTGTTTACAGGATAGAGTATAGAGCCTAAATCGAGAAGACATGTGATAGAGAACATGTGAAATCCAACCAACAGCAAACTTCGATTCCGTCACTCCATTACGACGCTTAGTAGACCAATATCGACTAGACCACACCTGTACTAAGCTCCAATTATCGCCTTCTATTTCGAGTTGGTGGGTGGTTCGGTATGAGCTGGTTCGGATGTGATGACAACCATTCACCTTGAGAATTCCCGAGGCGGGAAATACTCCAAATACTCCTTGGCCAATCCGCACCCACCTTGGCATCTTACTGCGATGCGTTCACACGAGCAAACCAGGGCTTACTCAGATGTAACGGGTCGTAGGAACAGCCAGGAACGACTATACGGGCATGCTCCTCCGCGGGGACGCGTGAATCCTCATATGTAATGCTTCAGTACTGTTTTAGCTCGTCAGATGGATGGCTATAAAAGCTCATCCTCCACTCCCACTCCAAAAGACCAAAAACAGAGACGCTGACACTTCATATTGCCAGTTCTATCTCACTTGCATTATTACCTGTTGATTTCATACATATAACAGTTATATCCTCCACAGATTAAAGCTCTCGCTTTGTCTATCATATCTCGACTAGATTACCCAATTCCGGACTTGCATACGGACATCCCCAACAATCTCAATCCCGAAGCGAAGCTCGTCTTTGTCCTCAACAGCTTATAAAAATGGTCCAGAAAAACAATGCGAGCTTGGCTGCTGACCAGGAACTCCGCAGCGCCTTGATTCGAGCCAATCTAGCTTTACTTCAAAGAGAGTAAGTCTACAATTCTCACGAGATTTGCTGACACACGAGCGCCTCTCCCGCTTGGATTCTTGGCCGTGAAACAAGAATGAGTATGACTCTCCGTCAAGCGACGGAAGCATGATAATAGCAAGCTATAGCTCCCCCGCAAAGGTCAATCCTACGAATGTCTCAGCCATCTGATCCTTCAAGCCCTACCATCCGCCACGCAGCTGCAGTAAGACCCTAGAAGCAATACAGCCTCTCTGACAGGATTTACAGGATTCGCGAAAAGAAAGACTGGTACACCACGCGGCGAGTCGTAGTCCGTAAGCGCAACGGCCGCATCCACCTATCCCGCCTCGGATCGCGGCAGCAGCAGGATCCGCACCCCGGATACATCTCGGTGAACTTCGAGGAGGATTCGCAGAGCAACTTCACACTGATCGACGAGCCGCTGTCCGTCCGGTCGTCCAGCTTCGGTTCCTCTTCCACCGCCGCCTCCACCTTCTAACCGTCCCAACCCCGGCGTCATGGCGCCGGACGCAAGGCCCGCGCCCAAGCAGTGGCTGATGGGCGCCGACGCCTTCGAGCAGCGCATGCCGCACCACGAGGGCGTGCGCGCGCTCTGGGAGACCAAGTGGCGCGCGCCGTGCCTGCGCTCCGTGTACCCGTTCCACGACGGCGCCTTCGAGGACTTCGAGCCCGTGTTCCTGGACCTGATCGCGGGCGACATCAACGACGGGAACTCGGCGGCGTACACGCGCGCCTTCATCCCGCGGGCCCAGCTCCTCGAGCGCGCCGGCGACAAGGCGGCTGCGCTGGGCGATGAAAAGGGGAGAAAGCAGGCTTCGGAGTTTTACTTGCGCGCTGCGTGTCTTTTGCGAATTGCTAGGTTCGCGTATATCACGGGCTTTCCGAACGTGAGCGACCCCGTTAAGTGGGAGGCTTGGGAGCTGCAGAAGGCTATCTACTCCAAAGCTGGTTCCTTGTGGTCCCAATCGCCGCTGTCCGAGGTCCCGATCCCGCATTCTGCCGCCAAGGGCCGTGATCGAGATACTATCCCGGCGTATGTGCGCGTACCTCCTACTGCTGGGAACGAGAAGTGTCCTGCGGTGATCCTGTTAACAGGCCTCGACGGCTACCGCCCCGATAACACGCAGCGGTCCGAAGAGTTCCTATCGCGCGGCTGGGGCGTCGTCATCTTCGAGATCCCAGGAACAGCCGACTGTCCAGCCGATTCGGCAGACCCGTCATCGCCCGACAGGCTGCTAGATAGCGTGTTCGCGTGGATGGCGGCAGATGGGCGATTCGACATGTCACGGATCATGTGCTGGGGTCTTAGTAGCGGTGGATACTACGCGGTGCGAGCTGCGCACACGCATCGCGAAAAATTGGCTGGTGTCGTCGCGCACGGCGCTGGCACGCACCATTTCTTCGGCAAGGAGTGGCTTGCCCGCGCGGACGGGCACGAGTATCCGTTCAAATTGACGCCCGCGCTGGCCATGAAACATGGGTATGGGGATGATGTTGAGGCGTATCTTGAGGGTGCGCAGAAAAAGTTTTCGCTATTGGAGACCGGGATCTTGGAGCTGCCTTGTACGAGGTTACTTCTCGTTAACGTGAGTCTCTTTTCCTCCCTGTTGCTCATTGGGGTTCGGCGAAAAATTAGTAACAGTGAATGCTAATACGATAACAGGGCATGCATGACGGGCTTATGCCGATCGAGGATTCGATCCTACTATTTGAATACGGCTCCCCTAAGGAGGCGCGCTTCTTCACAGGTGCGCTGCACATGGGATATCCCATGGCGAACTCGTCCGTGTATCCATGGATGGAACAGGTGATGACTTCTACGAAGTGACGATCTATCACGTCTTAAAAAAAGGAAATGGTTGGCCGGCGTGATTTTCGCTGTATTGATACATCTTCAGGGATTACAAAATGGGGTCAATGTTTAGGCAGGGGATGATTGTTTCTATAGCTCTAAATTGTAGCAGCGGAGAAAATATAGTCTCTCCATCTTGATCTATTATGAATTGGCGTGACTAATTTTCGTCTATCTTTACGTTTACCTACCTACCCATCCATCCACCATCAACAACCAGTGTATGCCCACTCACATATGCGCTCGCCTTACTCGCTAAAAAGACGGTGCTTCCCTTAAAATCAGCCGGATCTCCCCACCGCCCAGCCGGTATCCGCTCGCCAATGCTCGCCGCCCTCTTCTCGTCATTGATCAGCGCCTCATTCATATCCGTCGCGATATACCCCGGGGCGATAGCATTCACATTGATACCCTTCCCGGCCCACGAATTCGCAAAGCCCTTGGTCATCTGCATGACAGCGCCTTTGCTCGCCGCGTACGCCGGCACGTTCAGGCCGCCCTGGAACGATAGTAGGCTCGCGAAGTTGATGATGCTACCCCGACGGCCCGTCGTCTCCGAGGGCGGAAGGGAAAGCATGTGTGCGCCCGCATCCCGAGATAGCGAAAACACCGCGTCTGCATTCACGCCCATCACCGCGCGGTAGTCGGCGTCGGGAAAGGCCTCGGGTGGATGACGGATCTGGATTCCCGCGCAGTTCACTAGGATTCGTATCGTGTGTCCGTCTGCTAGGATCCGCGGAACTAAGCCCGCTACATCGTCCGTATTCGCGAGGTCTGCGGTGTAAATGTGCGCCTTGCGGCCGAGTGCTTCCACCGCTTTCTTCGTCTCGGTTGATGCTGTGGAGCGCTGTGTTTGCGTTTAGTTTCGTTTAGAAGCTTTTATTAACTCTCCCATTGTCGTGGTCGTTATGTGAGTAACTCACCTGGACTAATATTATATCGGCGCCCGCCTCAGCAAGCCCAATTGCCACGGCCTGACCGATGCCCCTTGTGCCGCCAGTTACGAGGGCAGTCTCGCCCTTGAGCGAGAATAACGCGTCCGTCATTTGCGCGAAGCACGACTGCTCTGTTTTTCTCGATTTTCGATGGGGAAATTGAGATGTTCTAAGAATTATCGCGTCTAATGCTTATGCCCTCAACTCTCGAGCTCTACTATTAAGTTCAATGATGTGTTTCGAATCAATTACCCCTCTAATTAAGTAGGTACCTAAGGATGCTTTTCGTATTTTCCGCGTTCGGAGCTAGAGGTCATCTTATGGGACTCTACAACCTGCCCCCGTACTTCAATATATTGCCATCCCAGCGTCCTACGTCAGCGTGGTCCCTTGAATCTTCTCGCGTGCCTTAAGTATATACCATGTACACCTTAGGTACTGTATACTATTATTCTACCAATGGATGGATACTAAGCGATCTGGTTAAAATCGGCGTATCATGGGGGGCAAAAACAAACAATATGACAAATTTCTAGAATGCATGTTGAAAGATTCTCAGTTTCATGATGGTTATCGGCGATAACTCGGCTCCCCTAGGAACCCCTCATCGCTCATATTAGGAGCTTTGGCGGGGTAGATGGAGATGGAAGTTGGGGTAAAAAAGGACTTATCACGAGCCCCCTTTTCGGCCATAAATGACAATTTTCCCCGAGTCTAGCATGTTTCGCCGGAATTGACGATACGAGAAGCATAAGTCCCACTTATGCAAGCCTCTTTCCACAGTGGATCAAATGGCGTGCATTCGATGCTGTACACACTACGTCTAGCAACAAGGGGAATCCGTTGGTGCCCCGCAGTTTGGGTACAGGTTCAGTTGAAACCTGCTACGATTTCCCCACGATCATACCGAAGTCAGGTTTACTCAAATGTAACTTTAGAAACGGGCTAGGTCAGGATTAGGTAGGACACCTGAGAGGTACGTATCCAGGTTCTAACCAAATCCAACTCCGTCGTCGGTTCGCGATGTGAAAAGTAAACACATGACTTCTAATTTTTGTTTGGTTTTTATTATTGATAGAATTCCACCCAATTGAACTCCTCTCGGCTAAGAAACTGAGTTTGAGCAAGAATCGCATATGAAATCGCACATCAAGTCATCATTTAGAGTTGAGAGCTGAAATCGGCACTCGAAGCTGTCATGAGTGGCACCGAAGTCAAAGCGTCCGTCCTACATGGCGCAAGAGACCTCCGAGTCGTAAGCCACCTACCTACCTACTCAATATGAATAATATCGAAGTCCCATGTATATGGTGTAGAGGTAGCTGATTGTGTTGATGTAATAGGACACCCGGCGGTTACCTGATCCTAACGCAGATGAGGTCCAGGTAGCCGTACAGGCAACGGGCATCTGTGGTTCGGACCTGCACTACTTCCGACATTTCAGAAATGGGCCGATCGAGGTGCGTGAACCGTTAACGCTAGGTCACGAGTCGGCAGGTGTCGTGGTTGCTGTTCCGGCTTCTGGGTCACCACTGAAAGTCGGTGACCGGGTCGCTCTCGAAGTCGGCCTACCGTGCGAGAATTGCGACCTGTGTCGCGAAGGTCGATATAATATCTGCCGTGGGATGAGCTTCCGTAGCTCCGCCAAGGCCTTCCCACACGCGCAAGGTACTCTCCAAGAGAAGATTAACCACCCAGCTAGGTGGTGCCATAAGTACGTTGAAGCCGTCCGTTTTGTTTTTTTTCGGTCCCCATACTTAACTAATTTTTGTCCCGTCCCGCTGTCACTCGTCTCGTACTAATATTTTACACCTATAGGTTACCAGATACGCTCTCCCTAGAGCATGGGGCACTCGTGGAACCCCTATCAGTCGCCATGCATGCCCGAGATCGCGCAGGTCTTAAATCAGGGTCCACGGTGCTAGTGCTGGGTGCCGGAGCTGTAGGACTACTCTGCGCGGCCGTTAGCAAAGTAGCAGGAGCCAAAACCGTAGTTATTGCGGATATTTTAGAAGATCGTGTCAAGTTTGCTATCGAGAATGGGTTCGCCGATGCCGGGCTCACCGTACCAATTGCAACTCCAAGGCCGGAAACAGTCGAGGATAAACTGGCTTACGCGCAAGACTTGGCTGAAAAGCTCAAGACATTAAGAACGAAAGGTGGAGAAGAGGTTGTTGGCGAAGCCGCCGTGACATTCGAGTGTACCGGGGTTGAGTCATGCATGCAGACAGCTATATATGTAAAAATTCCCTCTAACCCTTTTTACCCCTTTTCAATCCACCCCTTCCCCACTTCCTTAACAGCTTTTCTAACGTCATGAAAAGGCAACACAACCCGGCGGCAAGATTTTAATCATCGGTATGGGGACGCCGGTGCAGACGCTGCCTGTTATGGCCGCATCTCTCAAGGAAGTCGACCTTGTCGGCGTTTTCCGGTATGCTAACACATACCGCGAGGCCATCGACCTACTCGCGAGCGGGAATCCGTTACTCCCCAATGTTCATAAGCTTGTTACCCACCGATTCAGAGCGTTGGAAAGTGTGCCTGTCGCATTCGACACGGCAGCAAAGGTAAAGGATGAGAAGGGTGATTTGGTCATCAAAGTCATGGTAGATATGGCGGATTAGTTGTTAATGTTAGTAAAATAAAGTAAATGCGGTAGGGATTCCCCTAAATGTATGCCTTTTTATCCCATAGAGCAGTTCAGAATACACTTGAGTAAATAGGTACCTAACCTACGTAATTTCCCTTTAAAATTGTATTAATATTGAATAGTCCAATTCAGTATAGTACCTAGTCACACACATTCCTCCTGTTCGTCCAAGCTTCGTAGATGTCCTGAGTGAGTAATTGGTAACTTCCTCATCCGCCTCTTCTCCGTGGCCCTTAAGTAGTAGATTGGCTTGTTCTGCCAATAGTCTCGCGCCCCACAAGGCGCTGTCACGAACAGCTGAACATCTGCAAATTCCTTAGATTCCATTTCCTCCTTACGAACACCTCCTCGTTCCTTTAATACCCCAATCACTTTTTCGATCTCGGAAACTAACTCATCCAGATCTTGCCTTCGTCGTCGCTCTTCGTGCCATAATATATGATCATCTTGATTTGCAATATAGTCGTACAACAAGAACTCGCGCAACCTAGCCAGCGCAACCAAGGGAGTGCAATAGGACCACCGCCTTTCGATATTTTTGTTAGAAAAATACATCCAAGGAATGATAATGTTCGGCTCAGCTCCGGCTGTAAGCATTAGTCTCATTAAATGAAACATATCCGTCTCTGTAGCTTCCAGTACCCATCGAGGGCAGCAACGGGTGCAATTCGTGGACCCGTAAAATAGCATATACCAAAACCATCCCCAGACTGATGTGCCTTCGAATGTTTGTTGTGGGTCGGAACCGTTGTCCAAGAGTATCTTTACTATATTTATGCTTGTCTCGACTTCGTCGTTGCTAGGACAGAGGGCATGTCCTAGAAGTGGAACTCCTTGTTTTGCAATAATACCGGGTCCATGCATCTTTATCTGTCCGGTCACATAACTCTCCAGTCCGATTTTGATCGCGAAAGAGAGGAGCGACGGTTGGGTGTCTTCGGGTGGGTACTTGTACGGGAGACCCGGCATACTGATTTCATATAATCTTCCATACTCGCGGAAGAAGTATTTCGACCAATGTACGGTCATTGTACCGGCCCGATCCCTTGCATCTATCAGATTGTCACTGCATTTGGCGAAGTGTATGGCCACGGCAGAGTCAAACTCTTTCAGAAGTTCTGGACTGACACTCTTACTTTCCCTTTCCAAGGCCTGGGCTCTTCTTGTCATGCCTGCAATGAGCCTTGATATAACGCTCCAGTCATCTCTCCCGCATGATCTGTATGTCTTAATGAGAAGAATTGTGCTCCGCAGGAGAGATTCTCGTGGATTAAATTCAGGACGGCTATGCATCTTACTGAACTCCTCCCAAAAGCTTCCCCTGAGGAAATCTGTAACTGTTCTGTGGAGGAACACTACCATGGCTTGCGTGAGATTTTCATCTACGCCACCACTTGCACTTCCGTCGTAAACGCTTTTAAGACCATTTTGTATTTCAACTAAACCAAGACAACGGCTCTTAAGACGAGATTCAATCTCATCAATACGATCATCAACTAGTTCATGATCGATAGGTTTAGTTTCTGCCAGAATGGTCATATTACTGTCTGCTCTCTCAGCAAACCACAGGCCTAAAGCACTTAGTTGGTCCGAATCGTCCATGATGCCGTAGTAGGCCAATTGAAGTAACTCGCAAGTTTGACTGCGGTATCTCTGGTCGACTCTCTCTAGCATCACTTTGTACAGGTCATGAAGGTCCGTAGGGAGACCTTCTAGCCTTTGTTGTAGATCGCGAATGGTATCTCGATTTGTCAGACCTTGTAGAAGAGATTGGGTGACAATTCGAACCCAGAGAAAGACGCCAGCAGACATGGAAATGACGGATTCTATAAGTGCTCGGGAGTTGGCTGGATCTCTCTTGAGAAGGGTGTTCATATACCGATGGCTCTCCAACCTCTCTGTAGCATAATGGCGGATATCTTGTTTAGTTAGCTCATGTATCCTTAAACGAGGGCATGCCTCGAACCCCAGTTCAAATTCCGGCAATTGCCTACTTGAAACGACGATCTTGACGTTCTTGAAATTACTCAGCGTCTCCGTCAACTCAATAAGCGAGGTGACATGAGTTAGCGACACTTCCGGATCGAACTCGTCTAGCCCGTCGATAGTAAGGAAGAAGCATAGGTGGGGATTATCTCGAAATAATATGCGCAGAGCTCGCTTGGCTTCGGGAAGTGTTATTTTGGCGTGTCCGATCCCGTCAAGTGAGGCTATAAATCTCTCATTGAAAACCACAGGGATCAGTTCCCTTTTCCTTGAAAGGATCAAGTGTAGAAGAGACCGAAGCAAGCCGAGTTCGGTCTTCTGTTCGTCTGCGCCCTTGTAGAAAAAGTAAAAGGGTGCGCTGAGAAGTTCCCTATTGCCTGCCCATTGTTGAAGCAACTCCTCCGTCCGAAGCTGTTCGCTGATGAACTTTATCAATGTACTCTTTCCAGATCCAGGTTTCCCAGTGATCCAGTACATACTGGTTTCACTCGTGAGAAAATTTGCAAAGTTGTCCCACGTGCGACTCTGATCGTCAGCTTTAGGGTCTTCGTATATCCAATTGAGCGTCCTGTAATGGGCCTTTTCAATACTTTCCTCGCGGTCATGAATGCTCGGGTACCAAAGCCATCTTAAAATGGATTTCTCGGCTTCTATCTGATATCCTATATCCGGTTTGTATGAGACTTTCGTCGTTAGCCCTGGATTTGGTTCTCCAGACACAGGGGTAGTATTGATGCTCTGCTGGATGTTCTTGATAGAGCTATGTATCTGATTGAGTAGCTCCACTGTATTTCTGCTGTCTTCCTTGGCCTCCGTTAAATTGTTTGAGGTGCGTTCCAAGGTCAAGACCATGCGCTGATACTCATCGCTATGAGATCCTCTAATCATTTGTCTGATATCAATGAGAATCCTCAACTGTATCTCATTCCGGATTCCATCCAATTGCTTCTCTACTCGTTCAATTTCCTCGGCATCCCACATCCCACGTATCGCGGCTTTGAGTGCTTTCCGTTTTGATCTAGGATCGGCATGAACTCTCTTTAGAAGTGATGCCAGCTCGTTTCCTATGGCGGCTGCACGTGTAGCAAGAGCGCGAATATCCTGCTTCGAAGTCAATCTATAAAGGTCTGTATGTGATATCCTGTGATACCGTAGGCACCTCAACTTCCGTATAGGACTGGATATAACCATTTGCTATAGTTGAAAAGGATGAGTAAGGTGGGTGATATAGCTTACTCTCTGGACGGGATCCGTACTCCCCTCTTGATCCTGGTTGCTGAACTCATCCAACTGAGTTTCCAGAGCCTTTGTGGCATCCCGAATACTGTTCGCAACTATTCCAAGATCCGTGTTCCTATCTGTAGCGCCCTGGTGGTATACCTGCTTTACGTTGGTGACGAAGTCAGTTGAGAAGGCTACGAGCTTTAAAACACAGCCGGTGACCGTTATGGCCAATCCGGCGGCGTCCATTATAAATAAAACGGATGCAATATAGCTTGTTCGTTGTTGATTAAATAAACAATAGGTTCTTTCCAAGCAAAAAAGGTTCGATGCTTTCACAAAATAACCAGAGAGAAATAACAACATGAGACTTAGAGTCCAATCCCGTCGGGCATCTACCCAGCCCCTGCACAGCCACAGCCGAATCACACTAGGGCACATACATGAATATTACCGGAATCCCAATATTACGTTCCCAAATATCTTCTTAATGGGGGCATAAGAGTAGACCCGCCAATAGTCTTCAAGGAAATAAAATATCATTTGGTTGCTATATAGCAATCAGTCTCTAATGTAGATCATAAGACATATATAATGAAACACAAGTGTTGAACTGGTCAAGAAAAAACAGGTACCTAGGTGATCGCGCGTATGTTGAATGTGGCACTTTATAGGAAGGCAATGCTCTTATAAGGTACACTATTGCTAAGTACATTTTCAAGCCATGCAATTTGGCCGCCTATTTTTCGTCTTCATTGTAAGATACCTAAGGTATCCTTGGGGGCCAAACGAAAATCTTTCTACGCAATCCCAAAGAATGCGAGATCCTGTGGCTCGTGGACTGGTACACTGTGGCCAACCCCTTGGGCACTGTATCCGACAAGTTGAGCTGTTGTGGTTGTACCGTCGCCATAGATGGTCTGCGTATATCCGCTCTGAGGAGTGTTGGGAGTGTCCTTGGACGTTGTTAGGCCTAGGACGTTAGACCATTGCTTCAATGTCTCTTGGTCTGTCATAATGTTAGTGTTCCACGCTCCCGTTTGAACGAGATATGAACATACAGTTAGGGTATCGTAGGGTGTTGTCCGCCGTGCCATGCCAGCTATATTATTGTGTCAATCCAGATATTCTAAGTTGCAATCAAGGAGAGGCACTTACACTTGAACTCTAGGACGAGGGCCAGTGTAGTCAGGGAAGTATGATCGTACTTGGTCACCCCATGCCTGTGCGGTTTTGGTGGTCTGTCCGTTGGCACACTGGTTGTTCCATCCAGGGGGATCCTGAGTAGCGGTCGAGCCGGGGACTGCGAAGCATCCGTCCGGCACACCGGAGTAGACAGAGCCCGCCTGGAACACATCGGGGTATGCGCCGAGAAGTACGTTTGTCATCATAGCACCAGAGCTAGTTCCGGTAACAAACGTCCTGTTAGCATCTCCGCCGTATTTTTCCACGGCATATTTGACCATGTTGACGATGGTCTGACTGTCACCACCACCATTGTGTTTCAGGGCTACACGAATTTCGTTAGTAACAAGTACCATTCCTTTATCACATAAAACCAAGCGCAAAGAATAAAAGTTACAGAGACATACTAGCATCAGAAGCAACGTCGAAGCAGCCACCGCCAGACTTTGAGTTGGGGTAGATCAAGATGAAGCCGTGCTGGCTTGCCAATGGCATGTAGTGAGACTCGGTAGAGTATCCCTGGGCGGAACCTTGGCAGTGGTGTACTGCCACGACAATTGGCGCTGGGGTCTTCAGATTTGGTGGCACATAAACGTACATGCCAAGCTTCGTAGGAGTGCCGCTGAAGTCATTAACTTTGGTGATGGATTGGGAACTGCCAATCGTGGCAATTGCCAATGTGGTGATTGTCGACAAGAACTTCATTTTGTCGTTTGTGGCAAGGGAAATTCCGGACCGGTATCAAGTTGGATATTCCTAGAGAATCATCCAAGGTACAGTCGGCGGGCGTCGAGGTAAATAAGCATTCCCACCACGCCTATCCCCTGAAGCTCATTTCATATGGCCACTGCCATTTCCCCGGATTTGTCCCTGAATAGATCATCCCCTCTGGCTAATCTACCGGTGGGTAAATATATCGCGGCAGGCCTTCTACTAAATCGGGAAAGCGGATGCTCGGTTAATCAATACTGTAGTATTAGTATTGCGGAGAAATTGGGGAATAGGTAAGGGGTCCAAGTCAAAATCAACACTCGTTTATTGTCAAAGATATTGAGGCATACGAAGTCAAAAGGCCTGGACGTTCTAAGTCGTCTACGTGGAATTTACCGGCTAAGTATTCAAGAAGCTTCTCGCTTAGCTAGCTCCTTGTAGTTTGCCGTCTTTTATACCTGGGAGAGCCTCGGATCCGGGGAATCTAATATTGGTTTGCGGGAGTGATCAGAAACATGTCGTCAGATTATTAGGTACCTCTTATACTTTACATTATTTAAATAAAGCCAAGTATGATGGAGGGACTTGCACGTCATCATATGTAGCCCGTCTTAATTCAAGCTATCCTCAACATTTTCGACCCATATGTCCCGTTCATCTTATACAATTCTTTAACATTTAACATAACCATAACCCAAAGATCTCACAACTCGATAGAAACCAGGTTAGAATATTTATACTAGGTAGGGAGATAATAATGTGTTCTTATCTAGACTATCCTAAGGACAGCATTAAGTAGGTAGGTAGGTACCTAACTTACTCCTTTAACTAAAGACCTATGCTTCTTACGTAACTCTATTTCCAAACAACATAAATATTGAATTATATATTAGAATGGATGCCATAAATAGGTAGGTATCACTTAGCACCGTCAAAGGAGACAAAATGGCTTGAAGAAGCTTCAAGGGCTTGGTTACGTACCTACTTAAGGTAGTACGACAAAATAGGCTATTTATACACATGAAGCTAGGTCACAATTCCAGGGAATTCCATAAGAGCCTCAGTCTCCTATTCCACGTGGCTCTATAGTGCATAATATGGATTAACCTCAATAGATACCGTTACCGTACCAAGTCAAGCGTCAGTGTTAAAACGCAACACCTTTTATCATTAATTAACGCGGGGCTTTAAACCCACCGATACCCTCGAATTGTCTGTTTATCTTCATTGTTAAACCATTGGTACTTTCCGGCATGTAACAGTGCCTAGACAGTTTCAGATACGGTGTTGTACCCTTTGGTCCCAAGGTCGGTTTGCCACTATTCGGAGTGATAGAACCCGGGAGATGAGATAGGACATATAAATACTGAGATAATATTATTTAATTTGTCAATGAAGGGGGATACGCTTCGAATAAGCAACTAGACACATGTAAAAGCTCTATCGGTAACTCAGCCTTCATTTCAATTAGATCAACACCAAACTCCCACTCATGATACGCCAGTTTTATTTTCCGTGCCTAAACCAGTTCTTGAACTTCCTATTTCAAATACGGAAAATATAAAGTATCGTATTCTTAATGTCACCGCCGATATGAAAGGGGCTATGTAGCGACACAACATGTATGCACGAGTGACTCGTGACGTGTAACACTATTTTTTCTCCATCTCATATAATAACTTCTTCAAAAGATGACTCTTATCTCTGCAAATGACACCCTTTGATATACATGACAAACAGATGTTATAATCGTCATTACTGCAGATGCAGCAGTCTGGAGAGTGAATAATCAGTAAAAATATTTTAGGAAGCAGGCCATTTCTCGGCCACTTACGCCAGTAACAGTGTTGCTTCTCGATGCCCTTCTTGCAATAACTACACTTAAGTAGTAGAACTCCTTTTGAATGACTACATTCAGAGCTTGGATTGTCGATAGCGGTAGCGAGAGACAATAACACGGCTTCCGTTGCCTCGCTTACTATGTGTTCTTCCAATATCTGCGCTTGAACCATACCCGCGTGGTACGCAGTAGAGTCGGCAGCAGATACAACCACCGCGGCTGCTGCGGCATTCCCACCAGTAAGGTGCTCAGCGAGTTGGTAGATTTGGTTGCCCATACCCTCTACCGCTTTACCGGGATCAACCATCAACCCAGTGCTCTTATTTGCGCCATCAGGTAGCCCAGAGCCCATCAATTCGATATTAGTGATAGTCTCAGTAAAGTCGCCGACCTCTACACCAAGTAAAACTGCCATTGTTCCGATCGAACCCGCGATTACCATGTCCTTACCATCGATATCGTGAAGGGCGACATTACGTCTGTGGAGCTCGCCTTGAAGGATTTCGTGTTTCTTGTTCGCCACGTATGTGCTTCGAGCTTTATAACCGGCAAGCAGCAAAGTTAGGCCTCCCGTAAGGTATGCGCCCCCTAATCCAGCTCCAACCGCGAAACTACCACTAACTATTTTACGGCCGGCAGCAATCTCCTGTTGCTTAAGCTTCTCCGTGGGGTAGCCCCTGACCTTTCTCCGGTAGTCATTGGCGTTGAAGTTGAGTGTTTCTCTAATAGGCATCGTTGGTGAGTAGAACGTATGGCCTGTTTATTTACAAAGGATCTTATTCTAACGTTCTTCATCTCGACAGCGCGCTCACAATTCATATACATCAGTTTGTGTCACCAAGATAACGTGTGATGGCGTGGTAGTGCATAAATGCTCTAGCCCCAAGACCTCACCCCATCACCATTCAGCTAGCCATGCCTAGATTCGTGCGCTTAGGGGCCCAAGATAATCGCAGCACCTTCTCGGGGTTGGAAAGAGGCCGCGCATATGCTAAGAGCTGGAGAAGTAGGACTTCAGCTCTTGGCATATTTGATTCTCACATGGCACTTTGAACGTAAGAGGTTGAACTTTATGAGGGTTCTGTCGACGCAAGGGATTTTCGATCCTTCTTATCTTGGACCCCTTTCGCCATAAGCACAATTCGAAACTTGTGGCTGCTTACAAGCAATAGATGGGCATTCATTGGACCTACCTGCATTTTAGTCTACCTGTTAGCGCAAGCACAAGTATACGGCAGACAGACATTACCTGTATCTTGCCTTACGTTTAACACGCAAATAACTTCGTTATCTTAGGCTGTCTCATCGTAGATGCCTCTACGACTTGAGTCTATAGCTTGGGATAATATATAAGCTATCATTGTATTGGGTATTCGAGCGTATTATAGCTCGTAACCACCCCAACACTATCATAAGAATACTTGAAAAAAATAGGTATGTAACGAGATTTAGAGCATATCATAAAAGTTCGCAAGCAATAAATACGTTACGCCTCACAATCACCTCCCTAAATATCTAAATATGCATCTACTTCGCAGGTAGTATACTCGATGGTATGCTTGTTTGGACGATGCTCCCTACCTCCAACAAACTAGGGACTTATCCTCTTATAAGGTAGAGGTAGATATAGGTACGGCCTACTTAATCATCATAGGACTGTAACTCATCCCGTCTAATTTCAAGGCTTCCCCCTCCATGAACCCGTGGACATACCCCTCTCCCAGTAAGACCTTCCCTGCTGACCCATCACTCTCACCCCTTAAAATGTGGAATAATTTTGCCCCCTTCAATAGCCACACCTCGTCTCCCGCTTGAGTCGAATGGGGCGATAAACCTAGGAAGCCCTTACGACTCAAAAACAGGGCCTTGCCTTTCCGCCCCCAATGTGTAGGTGAGATCATCGTCCGATAGGTGCAGTTAGCATTCAGTTCCGTCAGCATTTGGATACATCCATCAAGATCGCTCAAGACGGAGTCTAACGTGTTTTTGAACTCATGAACAGTAGGGATCGAAGGATGCGGACATCGCGCTTGTATCTCGCCAAGAACAGTGAAAAGCCGCGTCAATGATTCTTTGCTGCCAGAACGGAGTGCCTCCATGCTAATACCTATAAGCCCGGATCTAACAAAGTCGGCGAAGTCATTGGCCGTCTCAGCTGGTGCGGGAAAGTCCGTATCCGTCCGTCCAGCGATGAGTGTGCGCCAGAGAACCTCGGCCGGAGGCTGCCCGTTTGCATAGCTCAGTGGCAAACTAAGGCAAATTTCCAGGATCGACAGGAGTCCCGATTCGAAGTGCAAGACTTGATCCACAATGTCTAGCAGATACCCCTGACTTTCTAACTCCTGTCCCGGTGTTTCCATGTGCAGATAGACCTCAGAGAATGCGGGCTCCGCGGATGACAAGCTTCCGGCATGGTACTTCCGACCCTGGTGCATATCGAGTAGCGACTCCACTGACGCGACAGCTCCGGGAATATGGAAGTGCGGCATCCAAGACGGGAGGTCGGACTGTTCTCGATAACTCAGATCCGTGACATACGAGAGCATATCTAAGGACCGAGTCTTCCACAGCAAGATCTGTGCGGTCCGCAACATGACCTCTGTTACTTGAAGAGAGTAGTCCGCCTTGAGCCAAATCGGCTTGACATCTAACATCGCCGCATAGGCATTCACGAACGCCGATAAGGCAAAAACCCTATCGCGGGGATCAGTCGCTTCCAAGAACGCCGACGAGAGCAGGTAGCTCTGCGCAAAGTCGTAAAGTTTTTCTTCGTTGGTCAAAAGACGAAAGCGCGGGTCGCTGTTAGAGTACTCGGTGGCCGACATGCGAATCTCCCGATGGAATGTGAAGACTGCGGCAATTTTTATCGTCTCCCGTTCTAGTCCATGGAAATTCAGGCCGTGCCACTGTGCGCCGAAAACGAGACTGACGAAGGTGTCCAAGTCGCCCCAGTTGAACCGCAGAGGACCGCAGCAAATCATGTGAGATCTATTGAATACCATCTCTTGCACGATCCAGATGCGACTAAACCATCTTCGAGAGAGAAACCTCACGAGTGCCTTCCAACTATCCATTGATTTTGGGGTAAGACGATATTTCTCGTGCAGCTTCGCGTCGTCATACAGGTTGATCATCCCCGCCCTGATCCCGATGTCAGGATTGCCAGCAATCAGATCCAACGCGATCTCCTTAAGGGCCGGAATGTATTCTGACAGAAGTGCATGAGCTTCGTGCGCATCACTATCATCCTTCCCAAGCCAAACAACTACATTTCCCGCGTTGAAGTAGATAGTGGTCATAAGGCGGACCTGGTTAGCCCTTTCTACTAGATCGCTCTGGTTGATGCAGATGGCATCTACCCATAATAACGGCGGAGCTATACCAGACTCCACGTAGATGTGCTGAAGCGCGTCATTGAGGTTAAGGCCAATTGGCATCCGTTGACCATTGCAGATAACTGCGTGTGACATGTCATCTTTGAAATCAACGAGCACCGGATGGCCCCAGGTGTAGGAAAGAGCCGAATACTGTGATTTACTATCAACCACATTTCGAGTCTCAAATTCGAAGACAAGAAGACTCTCTGAAGAGCTTGGCGACTGTTCCCTCCCTTTATATCTCAAGAAACGTGCACTCCCCGTAGGTAGTTTTTGATAGACATCCACTAGCTGGGGACTTTCCTTAAGGGAGACATATGGGTTGATTGATGCGAGAGGATCCATATCGATGAGTACCTAGACAGACACCAAATTGGCAACGGTATAAAGAACAGAAGAGGCTTTGAGAGCGCAATGTCATCTTAAACTACTCGTCCTGGGCGCGAAAGATATAATGCGCACATGTTTAGGGATTCTTGGCATGATATGACTTGCATTCAGTTGAGTCTGCCTATTGACAGCACTTTGCCTATAATGGCCATGAGCTGAGAGGCACTGCCCCAATGAGCGCAGAGGGCTGTGAAATGAACTAAGCTAAATACACATACGTAGGTAGAGCAGACGGTAACCATAGGAAAGCTGAAACCTATAGATCGGCTTTACCAGATCCGCCCTGTTTTCTTGCCACTATACTCAACATAGGGGCTATGAAGGTAAAATGGGGGGTAGCATGATCCATGACATCCGGCTACCTATTCCTTTCGATACAGCTAACCTAATATTGTCAAAAATTCATATCCACGGACTCCCAAACAATGCTCTAAATGGAGATGAATATTCATGATTTAGATTATCATCTGTATGTGAGATTTCGAGGATATATGTTATGCTTGATTTACGATAGATACCCCAAGACTTAACATAGGTAGGTACCTTAGCATGAAGTTGACATAGGTAGTTAATAACTTGTGTAATCTTGCGGTAACGGAAGCAAGGGACTCGGTATGAACGATACTCTATTATCTATGTTCACCGCTCATAAAGGCATTATCTATAGACTCATAATCAGCCAATCTAGCATTTCTTAAGCTAACTGTCCATTTCCACCGCACATTCGAACACAGCTGAGGCGCTATGCGAACTCATGCGATTGGCTCCCTCGTCCCCTCTTCAAGTCGGGACACACAATCTCATACGCCGTTCGGCATACTCCTCCCCACATTCTTATCCGGGAAGCCGAAATTGATGCCGAAGGGCGGGTACACGTATCGCTGGACCTTGCCCTCCTTGATGAGGCTATCCGAGTAGTCGTTGAGGATCTTCATGTCTTCGTCGTCGAGGTCGACGATATCGAGGTTGGCCTTGATGCGCGACTCGGTGACGGACTTGGCTAGCACAGTGGAGCCCCTGGCGACTGTTATTGAGATATGTTAGAGAATGTCCGGTTGAGAGAAATTAATTCGAAGAGGTATAAACAGGGAGATAGATGACTTACCGTGGTAGCTTAGGAGAACGGTTCCCGGGCTAACGCCCTTCCTCTCGGCAACCTTGGTCACCGCCTCGCTCTTCATTAATGGGCCGCCTGTGCTGCCTAGAGGACTGTACGCCACGATGTGGATGCCCTTCTCCTTGCAGAAGTCAACGACCTCCTGTTGAGGCAGGGCTGGGTGGTTTTCGATTTGGTTGATAGCGGGAACAACATCTGCCTTAGCGAGCAGCTGCTCAAGGTACGGCTTGCTGTAATTGCAGACGCCAATACCCTTCGTCTTGCCCGTCTTGAGTAGGCCCTCCATCTGCTTCCAGGTCGCGACGTGGTCGTGGTCCCAGAGTATATCCCGGCTTCCGTCGGGTAGCTTAGGGAAGCGATCATCGTTGCCGTTGGGGTTCATGCCGACGGGCCAGTGGACGAGATATAAGTCGACGTAGTCGAGACCCAAAGCCTTGAGCGACTTGTCCAGACCGAGCTCGACCCGTCCACTGTATGTGTTCCACAGCTTGGTCATGACGAATATGTCTTCGCGCTTGACGTAGCCGGCGTCGAAGGCCGCCTTCAAACCCTGTCCGACCTCATCTTCGTTCGCGTAGCAGTAGGCCGCGTCGATCAGCTTGTATCCGACTTTCAGCGCATATGTGACGGCCGCTGCGACTTCGCCCGGCGCTGCTTGCCATGTTCCTGTTTTTTCGAGGGGGACTTGTTAGCAAATAGGAATATTCTTGAAGTCGCGGAATATCTCATTTACACAGTTTTCCAATCATGACACTGAGTTGACTTTCACTTGAGATTTGTGAGGATTATTGCGAAAGATGTTTCTGTTCTGTCGCATGGATGAAGAGGGGGAGGGGCAGCGTATAAACCAACGTACCAAATCCAATAGCGGGGATTTCCTGACCCGTGTTTAGCTTGAAGGTTTTGGGAGCCATCGTGAGTGAGTATCCTCTCTTATTGTGCGTGCTTATTCTAGCAAATTGGAACCGAACTGGCTTAAATGCTAACTGTAAAACTTCTAGGTGGTGACGGAGGGATTCAAAGTGGCTTCTTCTCGCTCGTCTACAAAATAGATACATCTGGCGGCTACGTAACGGTATTTATTATGGCGCATCCGGCAAAATAGATAGCGAGCCTATACAGACTAATAAGGGGACTATCTCGCAAGGTAGCATGGAAAGGGGGCAGACTACGGAATAGTCTACCCACCTAACCCACCTAACAGGCTTGGACCTCTCAAGATGTTTTAGCTGCTGGGGTAGTCTGCGGGGGCTCGAATCGTCTGTCTGTCTAGTGTAGATATCTATGTAATTCCTTGGTACATACTAGGTATAGAGCTTACTGTGGTGTAGTATCGCGTACTCGCCCTGTATGGTGGATTTTCTCTTTTACTTCAATGAAGTATCCAAGTGGGGGAGGGGCAGAATAGCGACGGCCGGGTAAAATACTACCTATGACAAAAATCACGATTGGCCTCAGCCATTATTATGGAAGATATATCCTTTCAGGATGAGAGGAAATTGAATATTGTACTCTCCTTTTTTTTATTCTATAAATCGACTATTTACCTGAGATGAATATCTACACCTCCCTATGCTGTCTTTCCGGCGCATGATATACACTTACATGTACATATGCGACCTTACTGTTAAAGCATCCCGAATAGACCAGATCCGAACTTTAGAAGGCAGGGGAATATGACGCTGTCCTACCCCACCGCAGCGTCGAAATCGGGCAGTCGGTCCCCGAAGCGCGTCAGTGGTCGATATTTTAAGGATTTGATTTGGGATGATGCAATCCAGGCACACCGGCTTCCAACAGGCAGACTGTTACACGTACACACGCTCACATTTGACAGGTTTATAAGATACCACTCGAATTAGAGCCCTAATAGAGGCCATTTTTATATAGTCCAAATTGATACTAAGCTGACGATATTTATAGCGGATTTGATTCATCCATCTCCCCCAACGTGTAGAGGGCAATCCTCGGTTAGATCCAAGACCGAGTAAGTTTTTGTATCCACCGGGGAACTTAGAACTATTGTCAGTAAACAATGCATAGTTCTACAATTGACACAAAGCATGATATTCTATTCATGTCCCCATACCATATAAAATGGAACTAGTTACCTTGTCAACATCTATTCAAAGAAGATAATATGATAGAGCATTTATAATCATTAGAACACCCGAATTACCAAAGCCAGCCAAGGCCACATCTCTCAGATCTGGTAGGTATACCAACCTGCATTATGCATCAAACAGGGCGCCGCCATGCATGTCATTAAAGGTCTAATAGTGTAGCCCAAGTACCACTATAGGGCCCCCAAACCAGTGGGCGGGTGGTATAATAGTGTACAAAGTAGAAGGTAATAACATCCATGAATAGTAGTACACCAGCGTCGCTACTACGGTAGTAACTTTCGTGTCTTCTTGTGTCGTGTCTCCTTAACCCGCGATGAGGACCCATAACCTATTCGACAGTTAGTTAAGCCGATTCACACCAAAAAGCTAGATATAAAAGGGGAGAGAGGGGGAGAGGGGAGTAACTCACAGGAAGAATATCATCAACACCCCAAACATCTTCGCGATCAACCACCGATTACTCGAAACCCTAGACCAATACTTCAGCAACTCGCGCTGCGCACCCTGCACATTATCCACGACATCCTCGGTATTCGCGTCGATGCGCTGAATCATCTCGCTCTGCTCCGACACCATCTGGGCCAGCTGTCCGAAAATCGACCCCAGCTCACTGATGGTCTTCTCGATGGCCTCGATGGCCTCGCCTCGCTGTTGTATATACGAGTTCTGAGGCGCCGCTTCCTCCATCATCAACAATTGCTGGTCACCTATTGGCCCCGGTGGGTTCAGCGTCAATAGATCGGCGCCAGGCGATGGCGTGCCCCGATTCGGCGTGCCGTATAAGGGAGAAGCGGATTGTTGGAGGGTAGATGTCTGCGCGTGTTGCGATACAGAGGAGATGAAGTTCTCGGTGCGCGATCGGGATGCTTGGATGTTCTTGGTGCGGACCTCGAGGACGTCTTTGAAGTTGGCGCCAACATCGCTGAGCTTGCCTTGTAGCATTAGAACGATGTTCTTGTTGTGCTCGCCTTCTTGATCCGCCTTTGGGTGTTGTTGTCGTGTTAACGCTTGTAAGCCGCTGATCTGCTGGTTTAGGGAGGAAAGGTCTTGTTTTATTCTGGAGGAAGGTTATTGTTAGATATAGGACGTGTACTAATCGATTCCTGGAAAACTCTTACATGAAGGTGAGTTCGTTGATCTCGACGGGTCTGTCATCGAATAGCGTCTTGCGCTTCGCCAGTAGCGCCAGCTTCTCTAATTTTCCCTACGAAAGCGCGTCAGTAATGACTACACATTTACCCTCTCAGTATAGAATCAACAATACCATCGTAGCGGCGATCCCGCGCCCTATCTCGGCAGCGCGTCTAGCGAATTCCGATCTCCGGTGCGGTTGCGCGTCGCCATTTGCGGCAGCCTTCTGTGAGTCTGTGAGGAGTGATCTCCTCTGAGCGCCGACCTTGGATGAAGCCTGTCGTTTCTGGACCTGTGTGAGCACTGACCGGAACTCGGCTGTGCGATCTTGTATCGACGAGACGGCCATCCTGACGAACTTGCCGGGATGGCTAGTTGGGTGGTATGACGAAGCGATCTTTCCGGTTCCTCTATCCCCTAATTCGTAGTTGAAATCGTCGAAGAAGAGGGGTCCAGTACTGTAGCGCCTGATGTGGAATGTAGACTAGGGAATTCGAATAAGCACACTCGTCGTGGAATCGGTAGAGCGACAGTTGTAGGACGGTAGTGATAGAAATTCGGGAAAACCGGATAAAGCAATTCGTATGTGGAATCGGAGGGTTCTAGAAGGTGATTGATGAATCGCTTCCTTAATTATAATGATGAACGGCAGATTGGAGATTCAGTCGAGACTCAGGGCAATATAGAAATCGATAGGCTGTTACGTATGTAGGAAAGGTTGTTTTTTTTGGTCTGTCTTATCTCGTTGGGTGTTTGGCTCTAAAGTTGAAAGCTAAAGCTCAGCCTTAAAACTCTCCTGAGGCCAAGTTGTTTGTTCTGGAAATTGCAGGGCAAAGCTGATGCTGCACTGTGGCTGTGCCGGAGTGTCGCACAGAAACGACGGTACGTACCTTGACACTAGCGAAACAAAATTGTGGCTGACGGTGCCATGTACTCGGTTCCTGGGGCTTGGCGTTTACTTCAAAATTGCTTCAATTAGATACATGTATCGAGTTGCATCTTACAAACTGCTATAGTATCAACTACGACTATAGATATTTTTTATACTGTCACATACAACTCGCGAATTAAAGAAAAAAGTAACAGTTTGAGCAGCATAAATCATCTCATATTACCTGCCACCATCTATGTGAGCTCAGCAGTTGAATAAGGTAGTTCGTAATATGTATAACATCCAAAGTCAACATCTCCAAAGCAGACATCTCAACTAGCTCGGTACTTTTCAACGAACTTCTCTCATCTCATCTCGTCTCGTCTCATCTCGTCCTAGAAATAAACAACTTCCACAGGGGTATGTAAGAACCTAGGTAACTAGACACAACCTAAACGAGAAGAAGAAACCAAACAAAAAAACGTAGCATGGTGTATCCGCTCTGCTCCGTTAATCATATGTGAAAAATCCCTACACAAGAAAAATACGGTAAATAGCAGATTAAATATCAACCCGAGATAATAATCCCCAAAATACGTGCTCTTTGTAGCATAGTATCCAAAAGTATCCAAGATAAGTACCTAGGTAGTCGATAGTAGCTGCGATGAGTTTGAATGTCCTTTGGCCCCAGTTCGCTCGGACCCCCATATTAGGTAGATAACATGGGGCCTTGAGGACTTAATCCCAATCCCCAAACTCACCCGCACCATACGGATTCCACTCCTGTCCGGGGTACGACGTAGCGCTCATGACAGGGATCCCATCGTCGTCGTCGTTGACGGCAGCAAGCTCAACCGGCTGCTCCACCAGGATCTTCTCCTCGTGGTCCCTCGGCACCGCGATCTTCTCCGACTGCGAAGAATCATCCGAGCCCGGTCCTCCGGGTCCGGGTTCCTGAACGCTCGCCTCTTCCGCAATAACGGAGACCACGGCTCCGGCACCAGCTCCGGCAGCCGTACCAGCCACGACTGCGCCGTTGACGTGCGGCGAGGAACCGGCGTATTTCGTATTCTCGTGAGCCCCATCTTGGCCCTGTCCTTGCCCATGCCCATGCCCATGCACCGGTCCCTGGCCCTGGCCCTGGCCTTCAGCCAGCACGCGATTAACCCTCGGCGTAGCATCATAAATATCGTCCTCACCACCCTTCTGCACGTCGTTCGCGCGCTCGACATTAATATTCAGGCTCGTATTCGAGACCTGGTGGAAGGGCACGGAGCGCGGGCCGGGCGGCTCGGGACTCACGCTGGCGGCGCGGTTGGCGATGATATCCGGGCTGAGGGAGATGTTCTTGGGCGGCTCGACGGCATTCGCGGCGTTCATGTTGGAGGTTGACATCTTGCTTACGAGTCGATTAGCCGCGGGTCCGGGTCCGGGTCCGGGTCCGACTTGGATCTCTGGCTCCGATGTGGGTTGGGGTTGGAGTTGTGGGTCGGGGTTAGAAACGCCGGGGATCTGTCTCGAGGGTGGACTAGCTGTTGGGGAGAAGGCACGTGGGGGGATGGTGCCGTTCTGTGGCGACCCTGGTTGTAGGATTGGTGGGTGTGTGGTGTCATTGCTCATAGCCGTAGCGATGTGCTGGTGCTGATGCTGGTGCTGCGGTCGCTGCACCTCGTCGTTGTCGCTGGGGGGAGACACGTTCGGGTCCGACCGCTTGGAATTAAGAGTCGCACCAAGTATAGGAGCGTCCGGCCTCCTCTGCGAATGCGGACTTTGGGCACTGTCTGGTGCGCTGCCCCAGTTGGAACTAGATGGAGTCTGCGTATCCAGACTCTTAGGAGCCTGGGGATTGGCCTGCATCCTGACTTGGGGCTGAGATGGCTGGTTACGTAGAAATTGGGGAGGCACAGGCGGAGGTGCTTGGCGGTCAAACCTATACTCGTCCTGTGAGGGCCGGGGAGGCGGCGTCGGAGCCATATCTAAGAAAGTGCCTTGTTCAGATGGGGTTGGAGTGCTGCTAGATTCAGAGTCGGTTGACCTCTGGATGGACTGTGCCTGTTGGCCTTGTTGACCCTGTTGCAGCTGAGCAAGGGGTTGGCCAGGAGGTGATACTGTTCGAGGATCCCATTGTTGCTGTGGCGCACCCTGCGGTACGAAAGACTGGAATTGTTGTTGTTGAAGGGGAGGGGGACTGGGGCGACCGACATTGTACGGCGAGGGGGCAATCATACCCGCGTTACCGTAGCCGTGAACAGCCTCATAACCACGCGGAATAGGGACTTGAGCATATTGCGGCTCCAGATTCTGTGCAGATCTTCGGCGTTGCTGGCCCGGCGCCTGAGCCTTCAGGCCTCCTGCCTGAGGATTCTGACCGCGCCCTGCTTGCATCTGAGGCGGTACCTCGCCGCGTCCAGCTCCCGTCATCATAGGAGGTCCCATCGGTCCATAGCCTGGCTGTCCTTGGGGTGGTGGTACTCCACGACCCTGACCGGGTGGTATCGGACCTTGCGACGGCAAGCTGCTCATGGGACCTAGGGGACCTGCCGGTAATGGGCCGCTAATCTGCGGCCGTATTGTGGTCGCTTGCTGCGATGGACCACCCTGCTGAGGCCGCGCTACATGTGGAGCCGTTTGATGCCCGGGGGGAGGTCGCTGCGGCTGGTGGGACTGATTGGGATCAGATTGTTTGCTACCTCTTTTAAACGCGCCGAGAAGTTTTGATGCGGCACTCTTTTCCTTCTCTTTCAATTCCTTAGGTGGTTGAGCTAAAGGAATGTTCTTGCCCTTGCTATCGACGCCGAAAAACTTCGCTATAGTCTTCTGCTGGTCTGGAGGTATAGCAGGGTTCCCAATGAACCTCGGTACCCCTTGCGCGTTTTGTTGAGGTAAGCCTGGACGTTGCTGGTTAGCAAAGGAATAATTAGGTCCCCAGGCTTGGGGGTTCTGCCGTGGATTATGCTGAGGACTATTTCCGCACGAAGAGAGATAGCCCGATGGGCCTTGACCAGGCTGTGACATGCCAGGATGTCCTTGAGAAGTCTCGTGGGGTTGGCGAGGTGGCTGTCGGTCTTGTGGGGACATTGGCCCTCCCGATGAGGGCGGCGAGCCTCCCGGAGCTGGTGCAAAAGTCACTTGGCCTGGTTGCGATAGCATAGGGGGACGTCCTGGGGATGGGAGAGATGTCTGTCGTACGTGTCCTAACTTACCAAGTGTTGGGCTTTGTTGCCCAGATGGGAGATGGCTAGACAATCTCTTCTCGTCCTCGGCACTAGAAGGTTGAGATGATGGATCACTAGGCTTCGTAGGGCTTGCTGTTGACTGTGACGCCGGGGCGGAGCTCGTCGACGCTCCATCTTGCCTTGCGAACCCAGAACCTACGGGCTTCCTATTAGGAGTGGTTCGAGCTGCGATTGATGATGCAGAGTCAACTCTCTCGGGGGAGGTTGGACGTGAGTGAGGCGAGTCCTTTGGAAGCCCACCGGGTGCCGAAAAGTCATCCCTTCCGGGTTGAGAGTTCAAATTTCTATTTTCGGCGTCTTGTGAGGTGGACGGCCGTGCGTTTACCGGCGGGCTTTGCTGAGGTGAAAATTGGGATCGTTGGCCAGGAGAAAGCTGTGTTCCACCCGGTTGTTGATTCTGGGAGGAAACAGTTATTTCCGAAGGCCGCCGCATCATAACCGCCTGTGCCATTCCAAGGAATTGGGGTGAGCTAGGTGATGTTACATTATCCGGAGGATGCAGCTGCCCAGGAGGTATGAACCGTCGCACACCTGGCTGTCCCGGCAAGCCTTCTTGAATAGGAGGTTGGCCACCGTACGTCTGTTGCGGGCCGAATTGTTGTCCGGGAGGCGGCATCTGTCCGGGTCGGAACTGTTGGCTTGCCTGTATGGGAAATTGCGGCGGTGGACGCTGAGCCGGATGCTGTAGTTGCTGACTCGGCTGTTTCGACTCCGGAGCTTTGGACCCCTGCTTATTGAAAAATCCACCTAAGAATCCGTGCTTCTTCTCGTCCTCACCTTGAGGCTGTTGAGTTTCTCCCGGTCGAGGTCCACCAGTATTACTTCGTGTCATCCCCATGGGAGGACCCCCTAATGGACTTGGTTGTCCAACAGCCCCTTGCCCCGTCTGGGTTCGCATCGGACCCTGCATCGAAGGTCTGGGGGCATAACCAGTGCCGGGCTTCGCAGGTTGATCATCCTTTGCCCCTTCTTTAGCATTCCCAACGCCCTTGATCATCCCCGTGAGCTCCGATAATCGCTTCTTCATTGATACGGGTGGCGGAGTATCATCATGATCGAACGAAGAAGTTCCAGGTAGTCCAAGATTAGATTTCTGCTTCGGTTGAAATTTGTTGTGATTGCCTCCGCCTCCAAAGAACGAGCCTTTTTCTTTGGCGGGCGCATTTTGGTCTGGTCCTTGTTCTGCCCCTGTGTTACGACGAGTACCTAGACCAAAAAATCCCGAACCTCGCCTACCTGGGTCTTTAGGCTGGTCTTCGCTTGTTACACTCGATAGAGACACCTGGTCAACACGGACTGGTGATAGCTATGTTAGATACTGGGTCAGTCGTGGTTTGGGTCAACTTACCATCCATCTCCTTGCTAGGTCCAGCTTCACGGAACCCCCTCTCTCCTTGGCTTGGGAAGTTATTTGGCTGACCCCGCAGTAGAGGATGGCCTGCCTGCTGTTGGGGTACACCTTCGGATGGCTCATGTCCATGAGGGACAAATATGTTATGGTTACGGAATCGTTCCGCTGATACTGGAGGTATGTTATTACTATTATTCCTGGGCCGTGGCCGCGATACACCTTGTCCCTTCACCGGTGGTGTCGCATCTTCGGTTTCCTTATCGTACGCATAATACCCTGGCTGCTGTTGCAGTGGGCTATTTGCGCCTGGGCGCTTATGCTGGATTAAAGGTTCAGAAAGATGGGACTCCTCTAGTTTCCATGGACCAGGAGGGATCTTCTGGATGGGATTACCACCCATTTGTGAGATAAATGGTTGGCCTTGGTTCGACATGGTGATGACGCCAGGTTGACCGGGCAGTTGACCAAATTGATTAGGCGGTACTACGGGGCCGCCTCGCCCCGTAAACATCTGTTGTTGGAAACCATTAGGCTGAGGGGCTCCTCTGCCGGTCGCATACCCGTTAATGTTCTGAGCTGGCCCGTTGGAGAATGCAGGATGCTGTTGGGGTGATTGTGGAATGAAGTTTTGAGGTTGACTTGCTTGCACAGTTGCCTGACCGCCCTGTCCCTGGTTGGGTATGTGCCCATTACCGTTTTGATAATTCATATCCTGTTTCAAAGGAGGCACGGGCGGTACATCGTTGTCTGAAGACCCAACTGGCGACGGCGCTCTGTCGTCGTCGTCTGCGCCAAGCTTCTTCCTTGATAGCAGGTCGAATGTTGAGGTTCTGCGAATGGGCGGCAGTGGAGTAAAACCAGAGCTGGGTTTATTTTCTTGTGGATTTGGATCACCGAAAGCTGGCGAGTATGCCCTGTCAGCAGCCATAGAGACTGTCATAGTCTGACGTGGGCGGTCAATTGGACTGGAGGGTTAAAGTGGTGATAATTCTCGGGATGTCACTATGGTGCATTCATTCAATCCACTATTGGCTATCAAATGCGCGACATCATGTTTGACTATACTTGATTCGAGTGCTGATGCAGAGCCTGCTGCAATGCGGCCGACCTGCTCGTACGGCTTACGTTTGAAATCACTCCCCCCAAGACCAGAGTGGTGGTGAGTGAACCCCAATGAGGCTGGTTGCTTGCAGATGGGCGCAAATGAATACAATTGGTGATCAAGAATTGGACGTTCGTCGTCGCAAAGGTCCTCAGATGTGAATTCAGGCGTGATGAAATAAAATGAGAGTGTTCCCGAGATGGACCAGACCAAAATCAGTTGAAGATACGAAGGGAGCTCGGAAAGTACCTCAACAGCCGGAAAATACAACAGCGAATAAAACGCAGACTCGTCGGAGGAGATGTGAGCGACAGGTGATGGCGACAGCGATAGTGAGGGAAGAAGTTGAAGAGATAGAGTTGTAAAACAAAGCGACGGTGAGAAACGACGTGTTCGCGTCCGGACCAGGAGGCGGAATCTGCAATTGAAATTGCTGGGATGCCTGGGAAGGCTGGGATTGAGCTAGACGGCGGATGGGACGGGGACGGGGATGATGGACTGGATGGGTTCAAGGTTGGTTGGCAGGATCCAATTTTTATTAACTGGTACCTGGAGCTGATAAACCTGGGCTGTCTCTTGTATTGGCAGGACTGGGCTGACAGGGTCCCCTGCTTCGTGCTCCAGTAGGGCTAGGAGCTGCTCTATGTGCTACTGGACAAGACGACAATTTCACTCGCAGGCCGTCAGCACGAGCCAACTACTCGGATAATGGTGAAGAGGATGAGGATAAGGATTATGATGATAGCACCTTTGGGGGCTCAAAAAGGTCCTTTTCCGTCACTGTGCTGCCTGGGACTTGGTTGCAAGTTGGGGGCGTAATAATTATGAGGCCCTGCAAGTGTGGAGATCGCTGCCGATGCTGGCCTGCGGCTAGGGTGGCTGTGTTGGCGGTATACCTTTTTACTTCTTCCCCTCCTCGTCCAACCAATGATGCCGGGCGATGTCCATGAAGATCCCGATGAAGAGTCGCCGTTGAAGAGGTTGAGAGGGATGATATCCCTTGCCGGCACGTGCGGACGTGGTCAACGGTCGTTATTAAACTTGAACCGGCTCCGAAGATGCTAGTAATATTCCCTTAATTAAATCCTACTAAGGACGGAGTTGGCTCTTTTGTTTCGTTCTATTCCGTCCTTAGGTGTTCTAGTCGATAATGGCTCCGCTGCCGTTGATAATTGCGACAATGAGAATAAGAATGCGTTTGTCAGAATTGATAAGTCCAATGCAGATGTTATCGGTTAGATCTCCTAGAAAGGACGGGTATTCTATTAATATCCATCCTCCAACTATCCCAGCTATCCCTAGCGGGCAGCACGTTAAGCCTCCGCGAATGTAAGTACTTATGTAAGGTAGTAGTGCTAAGTAAGCGGAATGAGTACGGGGTGATGAGCGGGGTGATGATGGAATAGTAACACAGGTAAGACAAGAAGAACATAAATTATGGTCCGATGGATCTTGCTATACTTGGGCTAACAGGCTAATACTAGTAGAACCAGGTACCTAGATTGTGAGATGACTGGCAGTGATGCGGCTACTACGTTAATGGTGGAAATGTAACACTTCAAGCCGTTACTCATCAGTATCTCTTGTGCGACTAGCTTGATCCTCACGATCCTCGGTCCTCGACGAATCCAATAGTGTGTAGATGATATCCATCTCATGAAAACGAGCTAGCTAAGACAAGTTACACGGAACACGCCACAAAAGAACACCCGATCCCTGTTATCGCTTGATTTGTCTCGGGAAATACATGTAAGTGCGTATGTAGATGGATGGATCATCGTGATGTGATTATAAGAGCAAAAGTCCAGAAACTTTTAAATGAGAGCTCCAGTGAAGCTGATTGGCCCACCCCATGTAGAAGGATTTGGTGCCGCATGCGAGTAATAATAAAAAATTCGCCAAAAAAAACACTGGTAAACCAATTTGCTTAAATCGAATTATTTCCATCCATGACTCGATTAATCCACCGTTTCAATAAATCATACATCCCGTCCCGCCGACTATCCCCTTTTGTTCAAGCCGATTTGCAAACGCGTTATGCCCACGATATGAATCAGTACACCACATATGAGAAGCCCAAGCAGGAAATTTGTGAGACACAGGGAGATGTCAATCTACCTCAGAGGCCACAGAATACTGATTTTGGTCTGCCAGCCTCATCGTTTCTTAATTGAAAGAATAAAAACAAAAAATGTGCTGTCCTGGTGCAATGCACTGCCGCCGTCTCATGCCGCCTCCCTTAGGTAATTAACGAGTACAGAATGAAGAATAAAAAGTCGAAGGGGGATTAAAAGAATACCTTATCACCTGTTCCGCGAAGCTTATTCTTTCCCTT
Source organism: Hypoxylon sp. NC0597 (assembly GCA_022432515.1). NCBI lineage: Eukaryota > Fungi > Ascomycota > Sordariomycetes > Xylariales > Hypoxylaceae > Hypoxylon > Hypoxylon sp. NC0597. Next base: position 45,778 of record JAJKLA010000044.1, read on the forward strand.
ATTGAACAGCTTCATACCCGACTTCACACCCTTGTTGCCAAATGCCCCAGCAGCATGTAGGAGCTCCTTACTCTTCGCCCCAACTTGATTACTAGATGAACCGAAACTGCTCATAGGCTGGCCGCCTATAAACATTTGTTGTAGATTGCCACTTGGAACTCTCCCAGACTGTGCTGGCGGCGCGCCAGGATTACTAGCATTTAAGTATTGTTGGTAGTATGGTTGTTGAGCAGGGGTTTGAACACCAGATGGAGATGTTTGCCCTTGACCTGACGCAGGCTGCCCTCCCAGTGACACCGTTCCAGTCCCATAGTCAGGTTGACTCTGCACGTAAGCAATCCAGTTCGACAAGCCTGATTCCATCGCGTAAAACTGAGCTCGGGTTTCTTCAAACCTCCGGATTCTCTGCTCAATCGACGCAATGTTCAAGATATCTCTAAAGGCCATGATTCTTGTCTGTGGGGTCGACTGAGATGTTGAAATTGGCTGAATAGAGGGCGGCGCAGCAGGCGTTAATTCTATTGGATCCGCAAGAGCAGGATGCTCATTGACTGACGGTGGGTTTGATGATGACTGAACAAGCACCTTCTCCTTCTCATCTGCGAAGGATAAACGGGTGGTGTCGGGAACTACATCCTGGGGTTTGGGACTCTTCTCCGCCGTCGTAAGGGACACAGGAGAAGGCTCAGGTATGCTCGACGATAATTCCTCAGGAGCACGAATGCTAACTTGAGAAACTTGATGAGATACTGTACCGGGCTCGTCGGCCTGGACATGCAAGGAGCCATGGGAAATCCCCGCGGCACCCGAATCAGACACAGCAGTGGCTTCGTTTTCCCCTCGACCACTCGGACTTAGGTCAAGAGGTGGTGCCGAAGCATCTGGCTTCGCCTCATCGGGGCTCAGTATGACTTTCTCTGAACTACGCTCCCACGAAAACCGTCTTGGCAGACGCGCGGTCTCTTGTTTGGGGCTTCTACGTGGGCTCAATGGGGCTATATTCGGAAATGAGTTTTCGTTCTCTAGCCCGGGAACGGACGCTGCCTCAATCTCGTCGGGGTCATGGCCGGCTGCCTTAGATCCCTGTTTCAGTAGTTGGCCTGTCTCTTGAAGAGACTTTTCCTCTGCCAGTGCCAGGTAATCGTCATAGACACCGGATAGATACGTACTCTCCCGAGTCAGCCTGCCCTGGGCTGGATCATAACTATTATTAGCTGCGCCCAAAATGACGCTCGCATCGGGCGTGGTTGTTGGGCTTGTACTCAAAGACATAATTATCTCTTCTCTCAGCTTGTCACTCTCCTTTTCTGGAGATGCCGTATCAACAGTGCTCATTGTTGACTTCCGTTCCTGTGTCGCTGGTGTTACGAGATCTGCTGGAGCAACAACTGACCGGCGAGGATTCAAGGGTGCTGTAGGAGTAAAACTTGATTTAGTGGTCGCTGCGCTCCGCTGAGTAGAATATAAGTTGGATGGGGAATCCTTGTAGCCTGAAGTCCGTGGTGCCATATCGTTCGGTTTAGGGGCTTCCTGACCGTTCTGTTGTGCAATGTTGGATGGAGCAAGAGGATTCTCCGTCTTCAAAGGTGGAAGAGACTGAGGCGTCGGGTGGTAACCTGGCCCAGCAGCAATCACTTTAGAAGCTACGGCGTTGTCATGTTTCCCACTAGGACTATTGAAGCCATCTTCCCCAGATTTATGAGTTGCTTTATTCTCCTTTTCTATTTTTGAGTTGTTTTCCGCCGATGGTAATTGTTTAACGGTAGTGGTTGGCTCAAGGTCAGCGGGCTCCGCGTGTCCCTTGCTCATTGGCGACACATCAGAATTTGCAATGCTGCCCAAGGAGGCCGGCCCGAGCCCCTCGGCCTTTTCTGTAGGGGCCGGGCTTGCGGAACCGGCACTGAGAGTTTCTGAGACCCAAGTTCCCGGAAGCTGAGGTCTAGACAGCGTGGGCTGTTCAGAAGTACTCACAGCGTCTGTTTTCTTTGGGTCTAGATCGCTGTCTAATGGAGGCATGATAATTTTAGGATTCGGCTCAAGTTTCGGTCCTTCCAAAGCGCTAGGGGCGTGTCTCTCCTCGGAGAGCCCTGCAGTGTCACGTCGCCTGTTATCTAGCCCAGCTGGCGGGCCAACTTTGGCTGCCGCGTCAGTCGGTTGGTTATCCGGGACTGGAGACAGAGAAGGACGCGCTAGCGGGCCGTGATCTCCAGAAGTCGAGAAGAAATCATCGCCGAAGCCAGACACACGCGCTAGATCAGGCAATTTCGGACCACTAGATAGACGCGGTGGATCCGCACGTCCTCGATTCGTCTCGTTTCTATCATTTCCATATTCATTCTTTCGTTCTTCAACAGCAGGTAAGGTTTGGTTCTGGCTGCGAGAGGTGTCAGAACTCTCAACGCTAGTTCGTCGCTGTTCAGCTGGGGGGCGAATTCCATCAGTTCGACCGAAGGCGCCCTCTGCACTCGGTCTGCCCGATTCCACAGACTTCCGTTCTTTCTCCTTTTCTATCTCGACCCGGCTGTATATATCAGCTGGCCTGATAACATGTGGGGGTCTCGCTTGACCAACAGGAGGTGCGACTCTCTGAGTGGTCAATGGTTGGGCGCTAGAACTCGATTCCGGCCGAGAACCTGACATAGGAGTACCCATATCTCTGGGACCAGCGACTTCCTGCCGGGTCACGCTACTCTCACGAGGAGGAAATCGGGATTGACTTTGCGCAGACGAAGCGGTCTCGACGGGACGGAGTCTTGGGCTGACTCCGGTCTGTATGTGCAAGGACGGGGGGCCGCCAGGATTTCTCGGTCCTGACGGGCCGGGGGCATTGGAATCGACAGCGCTCGCAGATTGAGGGAATGTCTTTGATTGTTGCCGTAATGCGGCAATCCTCGATGTTGGTTGTGCTGGCGGCGCAGGTTCTGGCTCCGGCTCGTCATATTCGTCCTCATACTCATTTCCCCAGTCGTCGCCATCATAGCTTTGGACCTTTGCCTCAACCCATTTTCTCGTCTTCGTTCGGTTCACATTCGTCTTATAGGTGTTCGGTGTTGAAGGCGTCCTTTAAATATAGTAAGTGTCAGTGGCAAATAAGAGAGTCGCACACTAAATAGCCAATCTACTATAGTGGACGAGGTTGGAGGGAAGAACTCACATTGGGGAGAACGGGCTATTGCTCCGGATAACATTGTTGTACGTCCCTTCATTCATTGTAGCGAATCGAGCGAAGCCTCGTCTTCTATTGCGACATCTAGGATGAACCAGACCGGAATCTCGGGTTAGGAAGATGGGGACACAAAAGAAAAAAACAACAATCTAGTTTGTTAAAAGCAGCACGCGTGAACGGAGTGTCGAATGCGCTGAGTGTCAGCGTAGGATAGGTATAAAGAGAATCGGGTAGGCAGGGAAGTTGTATGAAGATTATCACCAGAATCCACAGGCGCTTAGCGGATCGGTGCGGGAGAGGCGAATTGTAGTCGTAAATTGAATACAAACAGGGAGGGAAAAGGGTATAAGAGGGGGCCTGTATAGGTGCTGGGGTATGGATAATGATCGATGCTTGATATTCGATACAATGGGGATCAAATATGTACGAATGAAGAGCTTGGAGTTACTGCGACTAGGGTGTCGGCATGACAATGCTGTCGAAGAAATAGTACGAAACTGAAGTTGAAGTTGGGAATCGTCGGTCGGATGACGATAGTAGGAATAATTTCAGTTGGCTTTGATTTAGTTTGCAGTTAGGTACATAGTTGCGGTAGGTACATACAGTTCCAACGAACAGGTGTACACACATACATGTATGCATGAGGATCTGCTTGTACTGGAGGTACCTAACTTTATCATCGCAAGTACGTAATCCCGCAGTGGATGACCGCATTTCAACGCCCACTAAAACCCCTACAACGGGCGCCAAGCTTTTATTGTGGTACCCGTATTGTACTTTTACGAGCATCAAAGAAGCAGTTGCGATATCCACATAACGGTAGCTTGCAGGCTCAGCCACAGCCAACTAACACGCTAAAAGACCCGCTAAGGAATATACAAAAACGAAAAATCGGGACGGAAGGATTAGTTGAACCCCTGAATTTTATAATTGAAAGTTCACTCATTTTAGAATATTCAATGTTCAATGTTAAAAGTTGAAAGATGGAAAGTATAGATTGGCATTTACCCGGGGTAGCCGGATGTCCGACTTCTTCAATCTCAAACTCTAACTTCCGGCACGGGTAATTGAACTCAGATGCCTTCCACGCCGGCCCATCATATGCCAGGAGACTGACCTGTCAGAAGTTCAACCCGTTGGAGGTCTAGATGTTAGAGACTAGACCCGTTATGAGGGTAGGACTATACCGCAACCTTTACCAGAGAGGATAGGTCTAGGTCTCCTTCTGCAACAACGTTGTCATCCGTCCCGTCCCATTCCCCTGCAAGGTCTGCATCGTGACAAAAAGAGTAACTCAGCAAGAGCATGCTAGCTCTTCCTTAAACCCATCAAAACCATCAGGATATTTGGATAATAGACGTCGCATCTACTCCTTGGCACTGTGGCATGTCAGCTTGATCATCGCACACTGAACTCGGCGGATAAAGACGTACGCTGTCAGCAATGGCGTCGATTATGACCACATTCCTGCCGTGCATACGTTATTGCGTCTATGGATACACTTAGTCTGGGCCTTTTGATGTGAAGGTCGAACTGGACTTACATAGCGTATAAAATACGACGATTGTAAACGTCCGGTTGGGGTTCTGATGCCTCTATCTCGTTCTTGTATAAATGAAAATCTCATATACCTACATTGGAGGCTCATTACAGTCATTATGTGTCAATAAAACTTCGAGAGATATGGCGGGATGTGCTGACTTTCATTATGCCCATGGAAACAACATGAGTCAAACAAGATCAGTTGCTTTTTCTCCACGTCGCTTTGGATATTACCATCCCAGAGATCGCTATGACATAATGTTAGCTTAATGTCTCTACCGCCTATCCAGAGAGGTCTCAAAAGCCTCGGGATTATCATCTGAATAAAGTCCCCAGTCTAATATTGAAGTTCGGGATCCTTTCCATTTTCTATGCGAACGTCAAATTGGCCCGAAACCATCTAATGAAATATTCTTCCCACTTACCTGTCCAGCCGTTTATTCCAGTAAGCGATACGGATGGTAGATGTAGTTTCTTCACGATACCTAGAAACTGCGAGGCAGGCGGTGAGTAAGCATTTAAGTGGCGAAAGTGAGGGAGCCAAAATGTTGTAGAAGTATCCTTGTGAAAGAAGCCCCAAGTAATAGGAGAAACGAGGTTATCCAGGATGTAACTCGCAAGAGCTGACTGCTCTTCATATTATACTTCAGACATACCAACACACTATTGCTGTGCGATGATCTTAAATGCATTTCATTAGCCACCGCTAGCTTAGGTACCTAGGCATACACACCTTCAAAAAGTATCTACCTATTCATGCTTCAACCCCAAGTACAGTTAGCCACTAACCAAGTGAGTGTCGGTGATCAAATTTACCAGCGGTACGATCACGGCTGAAATGATATAATGTATTTTGCGCGGATATTTGGTGGTGAGGCATCGAATCTCATAACTACCCAGCGGTTAGCTTTTAAGTCAGATTCAACGCCACTTACATTTGTCTTGCCATGCTGCTTAACTGATAATACTTAGCCCCCTGCTAGAAGTGCTATGAAGGCCGTGGGCCCCAATATTGTGAGTGGAGAGTGGTATGATAATGTCTTACTCATCAGCTCGTATTGCTCCGTTTAGAGTTGTCGAATTCATCATTTTCAATTGTTATTTCGTAAAGTAGAACCCTTAATACTACACAGTCAACCCCTGATGTGGGGATAGTCGGCTGGAAAGATAGAATCTGTCCCCACGGGATTGAAGACCGGGCTCTGCTGTCGAGTATAGGAGGCGTCATAAAAGGTAAGCGCTGAAGTGTTGGTGCAATTATTTCGATGTATCACAATCTGATTGGCTCCTAGTAGAGTGTAGGATCGGGCGATGCATCAGGCAGAAAACCATGCTGGATAGGAGGTAACTATTGCCTTGCTGATCATTCGCGTGAAATCTTATCTATTAACTTACTACATACCATAAGGAGAGACTTCTGAAGCTTTTTTTAACAATGGGCGACAGCTCGTATGAACCGCACAGTCTGATAGGGAACTTGCCTATACGTACCAGGATTTCGCCGACCGGGCAAAGCTTGGCTAGTGAAACATGTTCGCCCGGGGTTCATATAACTATCCCGAAACCCGCCGCAAAAAAACGGTTTACAGATTCTTGGATGAAGAGACGCACTGTTAAATATGGCGAAGACGGTATGAAGGGCCCTATCGGGCTGAGGGTCTTGCATTCTTCGCCAGAGCCCCTGATTGATCTTATTTTCGTGCACGGTTTACGTGGAGGATCGACCAAAACCTGGCGAAAGGGCAATGACCCTCGTATGTTCTGGCCACAATTATGGCTTCCCATGGAAACTGGTTTACGCAATGTTAGTACCCACAGCTTCGGATACGACTCAGATTGGGCCAGTACGAAGCCGAGTATCCTCGACGTCCACGACTTCGGGCGATCGCTCCTAGAAGAGATGAGGAACTCGCCGCATTTGAGAAAAGATCCCAATGTAAGAACCCACTTTCGCAGCACTACTTCCAAGACTCACAATATGATGCAGAGGCCTATAATATTACTTGGACACTCTATGGGCGGGTTGGTGATCAAAAAGGTAAGAGATTCTGCCGTAGATATCTCATGTGTATTGGACGTGTAGCCTTTAATGATGACTCTAGGCTAACTTAGGGGTATAGGCTTTCAACTTAGCAAGAGACATACCAGATTTTAGAGATCGCATCAAGTGCATTTTCTTCCTTGCCACGCCACATAGAGGCTCTGATTACGCAGCCATTCTCAATAATATTTTGGCACTATCTGGGATAATGTCTTCCCGTCCATATATCACTGATCTAACTACTGGCTCGACTTCCGCAAAGCTTATCAATGATGATTTTGGAAAATATGCCAACGAACTGCCAATATTCTCCTTCTATGAGACGCTGGGAATGAACCTAGGGGTTTCTTCGGGTTTGATTGTAGAAAGAAGTTCTGCTATTCTTGGTAAGCTCCCTAAGTTCTAATAGTCCCACCCCTATTTGAGTGCACTAGCTCAACGGTGTGTAATGGCAGGACCTGGTTTTAAGAATGAACGGGTTCAATATCTGAACGCCAACCATCGAGATATATGCAAGTTTGATAGTACTGATGACCCAAACTATATAACCTTGAAGAATGCAATTTGCAGTGCAGTAGAAGATCTTTTGAAAGATGGTGAGTGCAATATACTCACTCAACTCTGCTTTGACATAGCTGACAAATGCAGTTTCGAAAAGTAATATGGAAAGATCGAAAGAACAACTGAGAATTTTGGAGTCATATTTAAGCGTATCCAACCAGTTACATGAATACTTCCCGGTAGTTGATGGCTCGTGCCAATGGATTGATACTCGAGACGACTTCCAAGATTGGCGTGACCCTCCTAATGAGCCCCCTGAGAATAGCGAGATAGGCTTAAGAAAGCCTTCCATCTTTTGGGTTTATGCTAATCCCGGGCGGGGAAAAACCTACCTAACAGCTCACATCGTGTCTGAGCTTCAAGACTTCCAGCTGGAGTGTGCTTACTATTACTTTCACGCTGGTGGCGAATCTTCGAGTTCTTTAGGGCACTCTTTGAGATCCATAGCCTATCAAATGGCGATGGCAAACGCGGATATCAGGCACGAGTTGGTCTCTTTAAGCGAGCGAAACTCCTCGTTTGATCTAGATGATGCCCGTATGATATGGAAAAAGATCTTCAACCAGGGGATCTTTCAATCCCAAGTACACACGCCACAGTACTGGGCAATTGACGCCCTTGACGAGTGTGCAAAGTACCAGGAGTTCTTTACATTGATCAAAGACGTGAAACTGAACTTTCCGCTCCGGATATTTATCACGAGCCGGAAAGTTCCAGATATGGACAGATTATGTCGCCTCCTTGAAGGCTCTGCAACTCTAACATGTTTCGAAATACCGATCGAAGATAGCCTACGCGATATCGAGTGCTATATCAGTACTCGCATAGATAGTTTGCCCATTTATAATATGGCCGATAAGCAGTTGATCACGGATAGGATTCTGAATGGATCCAAAGCTTCTTTTCTATGGGTTCGGCTGGTGTTGGATGAGTTAGAACAGGTATACTCGGACGAGAGCGCCCTTCAAATACTCCAGAGTATTCCAGAAGGAATGATATCCTATTATGAAAGAATTATTAGAAAGATGGCGGAAAAGAAGCTAGAAAAACACATTACCCAAGCCATACTTCTATGGACTACGGCAAGCTCGCGAAACCTGACTATCTCAGAGCTCTCACAGGCACTAAAGTTGGACGTCAACACTGTATTCCCTAATACGAAGAGTGCAATCGAGGGTCTCTGTGGACAGCTAGTATCCGTTGACCCTGGTTCTGGCTTGACAGATCTTACTCACCCTACGGTTCGCGAGTTTCTCTTATCCGACGCCGCGGGGGAATTTCGAATCTCAGAACCACAAGCACACGAAAGGATTGCACTGGCGTGTTTACAGTTATTATGTAGCACTGAGATGCATCCACCGAGAAGCCGACGACTATTAAGCCCGAATATCCGACAAAAAGAATCCAACCCTCTCCTTGACTATGCAATAACACAGTTTTCTGAGCACATACGTGGCGCATCAGCTGAGGACGATAGACTTCTGTTGGCGGTGGGCCGATTTCTAAAACTAAATGTTTTGTCTTGGATCGAAAGAATTGCTGAGAAGGGTGATCTCTACTGTCTAATAAGAGCATCTAAGAACTTGAAGGCATATTTGGACCGAAGAGCGAAACACCATCCATTTCCAAACAATGAAACTAGCAATGTTGCTAATTGGTCCATGGACTTCAGCAGAATAGTGACTAAGTTCGGCAACTTCCTTCTAGAGGATCCTTCATCCATTTACTTTATTATCCCGCCTCTTTGTCCTTCGACTTCCGCCATTCACCAGCAATTTGGGAAACGGTCGGATGGATTAGAAGTCGTAGGTTTTAGAGATACAACATGGGATATTCTCGTTGCGTCGGTCAGCTTTGAAAAAGACAGTAGGCCTACAACTATGGCTTGCGGAGAGAACGCTATAGCTGTAGGTATGCTATCAGGCGACATAAATCTCTACGATCGCGGAAGTTGTGAGCAGATAGGGGTGATCCGCCAAAAGTATGCTGTTGATAGAGTCCATCTCACGGACAGATATATAGCAGCACACACATTTCGATCAGTGGTGGTCTATGGTATGGAAGGAAATATGCTGTGGGAGAAGCGGATGAGTTCCCGCTGCATTCTGCTAGTTTCATATACTGACTCACTCATTGCGATAACTGAATATGGCAATCTCCTGAGATGGGAGCTATCGAGTGGCACATTGCTTGAGGAGCAGGAATTTACTTATCAAAGCCATGACGATGACGACACCCTAAGTCAATATGGTGGCAAGCCGCCATTCTTAGCTTCAGTTTCTCCAGACATGGAGTTACTTGCACTAGGGTACACAGGAGGGACAGTCTGTCTCTGGGATATCCAACAGGGCAGGCTGATGGGGTGGGCTTTGGACGAAGAAAATAAGCTAGCTTCTGTCCTATTGTTCAACCCTAACCCAGATATCAACCTCCTTCTCGTCATATACACAAATCATGACATGTCACTCTACGATACATGGTCTGGTAGTTTAGCGAAGTGTCATAAGTGCGCCAATATGGGTATATTATCTGCATCCTGTTCGCCAGATGGGAGAAGACTTGTAACGGCGGATACGCGAGGAAGCCTACGAATCTGGGACTTCGAATCACTGTCTATGCTATATCGTGTACTATTCCCGGAAACGTCCCTTCGACGCGTAGGTTTTACTTTGGATGGATTAAGTGTAGTTAATATAACGCACTTCGATATGCATATCTGGTCTCTCGCTGAACTTGCGCGGAAGAATATTGGGGAGGACCGAATTCCTCATGGGGATGCTGCCGAGCTAGCTCATATAGGGGAGCAATACGAGGCCTTGAGGACGTCAAGGATTACCGCCCTTTTTCCTCACCCTTCCCTTCCAATTGTCTTTGCTGGAAAATATACCGGCCAAATCATTGCTTTCAGTACGCAAACCGGGCGGCAAATCTCCGTGCTTTACACTCACTCCCCGGCAGATTTCATCACCCAATTGGCAGTGAGCGAGAATAATCACGTCGCTTCAAGTGACGCTAATTGTGTTTTGCAAGTTTGGAAATTTTCCATGCCTCAGCCAGCTACAATATCATGCGAATCGCTCTTGCTACGCACGTCTTTGTCTGCTCCAGTAAGGCAACTTTGCTTCAGTACTGATGGAACCTTTCTCCTGGTAGCGACGGCGCACTCAGACCTGGTATATTCAATCGAGGATGGCACCTGTGTAGGGTCCCTATCCTTCGAATATCATGAGAGACATGCATGGCGATGGACTCGGGGACCCGATCGAGATGGCGAAAAACAGTTCATCCTAGTGAACAATCATCTAGTAAAGCGATATAGCGCAAATGCGTTTCCGTCAACGCTTGATGACGCCGAAATCTATTTAGAATACGATCTACCAGTTGGTGACTTGGGGACGGGCATTCACTCGGCATTCATTCATACCGAATCCCAAATTCTAGTGCTCGAGATTCCTCATGATTCCGGATATGTCTCTTCGTCAACTGTGTTTCTATTTGATCTCAAGAACGTTTTAGAGGACGCTAGAACGACAACCCTAAGACCTCTCAATGACTTTCTACCCCGATGTGCTAAACATTTTATGGGGGTCAGCCGGCGAACAAAGGCGTTCGTCTTTTTACATGGCGACGGTTGGGTATCCAGCATCGATATTAAGAATATTATGGCAAGAAAATTCTCGCGACACTTCTTCGTCCCGAATGAATATCTCATACCCTCGAGCCACCCCGTGCTACCAGTGAAGAGCGCCGATGACAACATTATTTTTTGTCTACATAGCGAACTGGCCATTATAAAGAATGGGCTTATACTTGGGGAGATCCAGAACGTTAAATGAATGAAAATCGCCGAACTAACTTGCCCACTCTTGGATTCGCTGGAGTGGGTGGGGCTGCCATAGTACTCGGAAGTTAGGGACAGATGCAGACATTGAAAATCCATTGCTATGGACATTATAGATATCGCATTTAGAATATAGTGGATCATAAATACTATATTTGATAAGTCAGAAACGTGAAATGCAACCTCCTATTGCGATAGCGGTTATATCACTGCGCTGATTGGTACCTGTCCCTATGGCCTAACCAACTTGACGTCAGCTTTAAGATATGCTCCAACACTTCTCTTCATGCCGTTACCAGTTTCCCTACACCTATTTACGATGAAAATATGAGTTCTGTAATGGAGAAGGCGGATGACCCTGAGCACCATCGAGACAGGCAACTGGTGAGCCCCAAACTCGACGATGCCGAGAAGCCGAACTCGGACATCGCAGAGAGGATAGCTCCCAGTCAGCCCCCGCCATACTCTGTGTTTTCTACAGCTCAAAAGAAGTGGATTATATTTATTGCGGCTCTGGCTGGGTGGTTTTCACCCGCCAGCAGCTTCATCTACTTTCCCGCCATCCCATTCTTGGCTAGGAATACAAATGTGTCTGTCGAGAATATCAATCTCACCGTAACTTCTTATTTGATAGCTTCCGGGATTTTTCCGGCTATCACCGGAGATGCGGCCGATAGATATGGGCGTCGTCCTGTCTTCATCGTTTGCCTCTTCATCTACGCGGCTGTCAATGTGGGCCTAGCTGTCCAACGATCGTTTGTATCCCTTTTCGTCCTACGTATGATACAGAGCGCTGCGATATCTGGTATAGCTACCTAATGGCCAGAGAGATCCAGAGTTAACTAACTTCATTAGGGACATTATCTATTGCATATGGGATCACAGGTGACCTAACGACGCTAGTTAATAGGGGGGGCTACACCGGATTCGTCTCTATATTGTATTATGCTCCTAGGATTTCGATATGGTTGAGCTACTAACGGACCTTCTAGTCTAAATACACCTCCCAGTGTTGCTCCCCTGATTAGTGGATTACTTCTGATCCGATGGAGTTGGCCGTCTATCTTCTGGTTCTCAGCAATCGCATCCACGGCAGTACTACTAGCTATTATTCTTTTCCTACCAGAAACACGGAGAAGCATCGTTGGTAACGGCAGTATCCGACCACCATTAATCAATACGTCTCCTATACCAATATTATGCCCCCCGACCCAACGAACTGACGGGCAAGAGTCCCACAATAAAACACAAGCAAGGTGGCTCAACCCCATATCTATTCTTTCTTTGCTGAGGAACCGCGCGACTCTAGTTGCTGTATGCTGTTTTGGGATTTACTATACTATTTACTCGTGTCTACAAGCTTCGCTATCGACCGTGTTTGTTGAAAGTTACAATATCTCTGGGTTGGTAGCAGGCTTGTCATACCTTCCCTTTGGTGTATCGTGTATGATCTCTACATTTCTTGCAGGTAAAGCATCGACGCCGTACTAATGTTCATCTATCTTGAATGGCTGAACGAAATAGGCAAAACTATAGACAGAGACTACAGGAAAACGGCTGAATCTCGAGGCATATCAATCGATCAATTTAGGGGAAACGACATTTCTAAGATGCCGATTGAATACGCCCGGCTCCGGACGAACAAGTACTACATTGCTCTCTGCGCACCCCTGGTTGCTGGATACGGATGGGCTATTCAACTAAATGCGGTAAGATTTCATATTTGAATCCTGTAAATATCATTAATTGAGTATCGTAGCACATGGCTTTGCCACTTGTCCTTCAGTTTCTCATCGGGTTTACAATGCAGCCCCTATTTACGGCAAGTGACCTCCCTCTATACTTTACCAGTTAAGATATATCATAGACTAATTCATAGAATTTACAGTCACTTAATACCTTGCTCGTGGATTTACACCCGGAACGGTCTTCCTCTGTTCAGGCTGCGAACAATCTTGTTAGATGTGAGCTTGGTGCCGCAGGGTTAGCAGTACTGGACCCCATGCTCCGTGCACTAGGTCCAGGGTGGTGTTTTGTCGTATTTGCTATTATTCACGGTTTGACTCTCCCAGCACTTTGGATATTAGGAAAACAAGGCCCGAATTGGCGTAGGCAATAGTGTCTGGAAGACAGGTTGTCGTCGTTATCTTGAATAAGTAGGTACCTGACATACTGACATCGTCCTGGGGTCCAGGAATGTGGTCTCAGACGCCTTTTAAGGTAATGAAAAGATGCATCCGGAAATGATTTTTTTATACAACCAATCGTAGGCTCTATTGCTACATATATTCACAGCCCGATACCACCATTTTAGACGGTAGGCAAGTAACTATCTGTAATTTAGGATCTTCTGAGAAGGCCTAAGACTTGCTAAAGTAGCGGGGCATCCCTAGGTACTTAGTAGGTGAGCCAGCTAGGGCTTTCTAGGTAGCTTGTCTGAGTTGGTGGACTCTAAATAGTCGTATGTACTAGGGGTTCAGGGGATGAGGCCGACGATGGCTTCGAGAGGCGAAGCTAGATTGTGGCATAACTCTGGTCCCGACACATTGGCCATCAGTCACTATCTAATGCGGTGGTCCTACCACCATTTAGACGTACATCCGGAGCACAAAGCCTCAGACCCAGTTATCCAGCCGCTTCTGATCAGAACTACAGAGTTACCACTACCAGACATCTGGTAAAAGTCATTTCTGGGTGCTTGAGTGAATAAGGGAGGCTTGTGTTCTACGTTGCGCGGTCGTATATCCAGATGAGATCGACAAACGGTACAAGTGCTACGCAGCCCTAAGAGCTGGGTGTTGATGTCCGCGCTAGATAGGTTTCGCAAGACGTCAGCGGCAAACCTAGGTACCTCCTTGTCAATGTAAGAACCAAGTTCCCACCGTGGATCTGTGTAGTACCGAAATCCAACCTTGACGTAAAATGCGGCTAAGTCTAATCGTACTGGGTGGTCTTCTCCGAAGACTATCATTGACGTTACTGGTGCTGTCGATGATGCGGGATTAGCTATGGTCTTTTCGGCGTACACGTAAGAAAGTCCCGCGCGAAAATTGGTGAGTATTTCCATCAAAGTGCATTGGTTAGAAAGGTACGCGGTCGCAGCTCCTACACCTTTGTTCTGAACAGAACCGGCCGGTTCAGTTTCCTGGTTCTTGGCCTGATTCTCTATGCGAGAAATGCGCAGGAGCTCGAGTTTCGCATTTTTGAGGTTCTTCCGCAGTTGCTCTAGCGCGCTATCACACATGCCGGACACTAGAAAATAATCTCCTAGCTGCCAAAGCTTGATAGGACTGACGAAGTCGTAGCTGCCAGGGACGATGTATTCTAATACTGTCAGAAATGTGTCTTGGGGTGAATGAGGACGAAAAGTACGGACCACCTTCGTAAATGTATGTGATCAACCGATCGATGAGATCTGGGCTCCACTCCTTGATGTCGATTATGCCGCTTGCCTCCTGTAACGAAAGGTTTACGGTTAGTAAATAAGAAATGATGCCGTCGCATGATATACATGTATATGCGAGAGATAGGGAGTCGAAACGCTTACCACAAAATTTCCAGTAAGCGCTTTCTTGAACCACGCGCTTCGTTTACAGACAACTATCTTGTGGAGTTTCCATTGCTTCCCCCCGCAAGTCAACTGGACGTCGGCGAACTCATCGTTTTCGTAGAGCCTTTGGAAAATAATTAGCAAAAACAAATCTTTAAACTGTTCAATCAAAATAGTATTCATGAGGCAAAAATTATTTCTTACACGATAGGCATCTGGAACGCTCGCCTCTTTTTTGGCGTCTTAGATGTGTCCTGGATGGATGTGGTTGGCTCTGGAACCGTCATGTTCGCAGCCATCATGAAAGGAATAAGCGATACTCGTCGGAGTGTTGTTTGTAGGAAAGTATAACTAGAACGACTATGGCATGAAAAAAAGCGAGCGTAGTACTTATACTAATAATATATGAAGAGTTACCTAAGGCACTTCGAATTGACTTTGGAAGACTTAGCTCTTAACTGCTTCTTCATGCCTAATGACATCGAAACCTGAGTTTTAGGTTACCGTCTGCTCTAGTAGGCCGCTATCCGTTATGTCTGACCTGTCTGCATGCGTTTAAAATGGGTGCTGAGGATGACAGTACGCTCTAGCTATGCCTTATATTTACAGTGGAACATTTTGCGATTTAGTTGCTAAATTAATTCAGTTGCTATGCCCCGCCGGTGGTAGGGCAGACGCGATCCATAGGGGGATTCAGCGCTATATGCCCTGTATGTATAGCGCTCCGTTGGCGAGTAAATTGGCTTGGCAGTTCCGCCATTGTCAGGATTTCGACGACGAGGACCTAGTTCCAAGACTACCGTACCACAGGATAAAATATATCCGATAGATCGCGCGTTAAGACAGCACCTTCGATTAAATCATGGCACCTTAACGACGACTTTGCCAAAATGCGAACCGCTAAACAAGTACTTCAGCGCGTCGTTCGCCTCCTCAAACTCAAACACGCGATCGATAACGGGATGAATCTGCTTAGAATCATAGAACGCCAGCATCTCTTCAAATCTATCCTTCGGTCCATTCAGAATGCCCTTAAGCGTGACATTGCGTCGAAGTGCAAGCACGCTGGTGTTGATGCGCAAGCCTGGCGCATCCTCCTTTCCCGACAGATAGCCGATACAGCTGATGAGCCCTCCAAAAGCCACGCACGAGAATGACTTCTCAAGTGTCTGGGCGCCGCCGATCTCGAAGATGACGTCCGCGCCGCGACCGCCGGTGAGCTCAAGGACCTTGTCCTGCCACTCTGGCGTCGTCTTGTAGTTGATGGTGTGGTCAGCGCCGAGCTTACGCGCGCGGTCGAGTTTAGTGTCAGAAGAAGACGTCACGATGGCTGTACCATCCCATTCGCGTCAGTCTGGTGAAGCTCAAAGACTTTATGATTAGACTCACTAGTTAGACCCAGCGCCTTGGCGATCTGCAGCCCGGAGATCGACACGCCGCCCGTCCCTTGCAGAAGAACGACCTTTCCCTTGCCTGATAGGGGCTGACCGATCGGCTGGAAGGTATTGAGAGCCATCCATGCCGTGAGAGCGGCGATGGGTAGAGAAGCGGCCTCCTCATCTGTTAGGTAGTCGGGAACTCTGACGAGGCCGTAGGTCGGGAAGACTCGGTATTGCGTTAGAACCCCTGGGAGAGGGAAACCCAAGCCAGAGGCCATATCCTTCTCGACAATCTGACCTTTTAGATGGGTCTGGTTGAATATGGCCATGACGCGGTCTCCTTCTTTCAGCCCGCAGTTTCCGTTGTCGGGACCAAGTTTCTCGACGGTGCCACACATATCCGAGCAGGGCACGACTTGACTCCCATGCTCTAGAGTCTTGTGGTGATTGTAGTGTCCCATGCAGACTAAGGTGCGTCTTTAGTCAGCACCCCCATTCTCGTAAGGATACCGAATAAGATGAAACAACTTGTACTCGCCTTCTGTGTCACGAAAATTCAAAGAAACACGGTTGATCTTCACCAAGACCTCACCATCTCGCAGCTTCGCGGGCTCGGGCGCATCTACGAGCTGGACGTTGTCCAGTCCGTCTTGATTACTAACCCATTGCTTCATTTTCCGTCGTTTTCCTCCTTATGTCAGCCAGTAAAATCCCACGAGACCAATAATAACAGATTATCAGTGAATATGAAACAGAAAATTTGAGACCATTTAAATACTATTTGATTAGTCCTTAAATTGATAGGTTTAATCCTATTGAAAACAAGTTCGTAATGCAAGCGGGTACTGAGAGGAAGACTTATCGTCATACATCTAGGTACTTGTTATTGGCTTACATAATCTAGCGTATTTCCACTGCTAAATCTCTATGAACGTTTCTATCTGACACTATTTACTTAAGGACTGATGGGCGTCTTGATTTCATTCTTCGTATAGCTAGATGCCTATGAATGGTTATCCTCTGCTTTATTCGGAATCTCGGGTGGGGGTATATATCCAAAAGGCAACTGGTCTCGGGGCACTTCTCGGACTGGTCCCAGAACCCGGGCCGGATTTCCAACCGCTATAGAAAAAGGGGGTACGTCCTTGGTTACCACGGAGCCAGCCCCTATGGTCGACCCTCGCCCTATGGTGACTCCAGGGAGGACGATTACATTGCCACCAAGCCAGCAGTCCTCCCCAATCGTAATTGGAGCTCCGCTTTCGGGGCC
Source organism: Hypoxylon sp. NC0597 (assembly GCA_022432515.1). NCBI lineage: Eukaryota > Fungi > Ascomycota > Sordariomycetes > Xylariales > Hypoxylaceae > Hypoxylon > Hypoxylon sp. NC0597. The sequence continues at coordinate 63,128 of JAJKLA010000044.1, forward strand.
ATTAGTGCCGTTGCGCACTCGAGGATCTGTAGGATGAGTGCCAGAATAGAAGGCACAGTTTGGTCCGATAAGTGTACGTGATCCGACCGTGATGAGACAAGTATCAATCCAGGTCGAATTGGAATTGACGTAAACATTCTTCCCAAACCTATGAACATGAGAGGGAAGTTGACGCAAAAGTTCGGGGTGACATACTTGACATTGTACCCATAGTCCATCTTAATAGGGGCATCGCACCAGACCTCCTGCTGGAACAGGTCCTCATCGTCTTCGGGCGTAGCCGCTAGTGGAGGTAGCGGCGAGGTATCATTTTGGATGCTGTAGAACAGGTGTTAGAATTTCAGTATGACTGGATAAAGTGGGAGAACTCGCGCATGGAATAATTCTACAAGCCTGCGCCTGTCGACTTCCCCTGCCCCATTATATCTCTCACACGCTCTCGCGCATCGTCGGCGGTCGGCAATGAGATCTGGAGCAAAGGCAAAATAAAGCTCTCCGTTCCTCATCCGTCGCCTATTCTCCTGGGGATCGATATCGCGTAGAGACATGTTGAAATATCGTACTAAGAATACCCCTGACAACCAGGTAGTAACCGCTAATCTAGGTAGGTAACCTACAAAGATTATGAACATGGCGTAATAAGGGATGGGGGACACATTCGAAGTACATGTACCCAATGTGGGGGTACCTAAGCGGGGTCCAGTAGCCCTGGAGGTCATCTATATGCCCCACCTCGGACAACTACACCGAGATGAGGGCCGGCAGTAGTAGGGCTTCCAGTTTCCGTCTCTAATCTATTTCTATCTTCTATTTATCCATATATCGACCTATATTACAATAAATGTCATAGAGTAGAGAAGATAATATCTAAAAGTGATGGCCTTCTTTATAACCATTACATATAATGAGGCCCTCAAAAATAAGTGATCCGCTACCAGAAAAACAAGTCTATTAAAGCCGCCGCCAGGTTTTTTTTTCCCACCACTAATCGGAACGCGAACAACGGGACGCTTAGACGCCTCGATCCAGCGTTTGCGCCTCGCACATCCGCGCATACATCCCTCCCTGCTCAAGCAACTCCTCATGCGTGCCAGCCTCCACGATCCGCCCTGCATGGAAGACGAAGATCTGATCCGCGTTTCGAACGGTGGACAGTCGATGCGCCACGGCGATGGTGATGCGATCCCCAACCGCGGCAGCCTCCGTCAGCGCGTTCTGGATGATGCGTTCGGACTCCGTGTCCAGCGCGCTCGTAGCCTCGTCTAGCAAGATGACATTTGGGTTTCGCACGAGAGCTCGCGCGATGGCGATTCGCTGCCGCTGGCCGCCCGAAAGCTGGCTTCCTCCCACGCCGCAGGGCGTGTTCAGGCCTTCGGGGAGCGAGCTTATAAAGTCCCACGCATTGGCAGCACGGCATGCTGCTTCGATTTCGGCTTCCGGGACTGTGTCCGACGCGTCGGTGTCTATGCCGTGAGCGATATTCTCGCGGATGCTTCCGGGAAATAGGGTCGGCTCCTGCTGCACGAGCGCTAGTCGGCGCCGGTAGAGCAGTGGGTTGATTGATGTGAGCTGGGCGGTGTCGACGATGATGCGGCCGCTGGTGGGGTCGTAGAATCTCTCCAGTAGCGAAACCATCGTGCTCTTCCCGCAGCCCGAAGCGCCGACGAAAGCCACGAACTGGTTAGGTTGAATCTATTCTAGGATGTTAGTCATCATTGCCATTGGCAGCAAACGTAAGATGAACCGGAAATGGCAAAGGCATACAGATAATGTCACGCCCTTGAGAACCCGCGTGTCGGGCGCCAGTGGATACGAGAACTGGACTTTATCGAAATCATAGGAACTGCAGTTATTGCTCGGTCCGATCCCGCGGTTCTCATCCGTTTCCCGTATTGTCGCCTGGAGTCCAGAAAGCCAAAAATAGTAATTGGCGGCATCATTTCCTTTCGAAAAGCCTGAGTCCGAGGGTGAGCAACTTCGACTGACTCAGGATAAAGCGGGTATCGAAAAGGAGTACTCACTGCTTGAATAACTAAATAGCTGCCCCGACGCCTGAGCTGAGAAGTAAACACCCATGAAGGAGACTATGAACTGGTAGAGATTGATATCCCCTTGAGAAATAAGTTTAGATCCCCACCTACAAAGCGACACCGTGGTTAATAAGTATACGACTCATGGCCAATGGCGGGAGGGCTTACCAGAATCCCAGAGCGAGTATGAAGTATTCTATAGCTTGGGTGAACGAAAACCAGATCATGGTGTTGAACATAGAGCGCGACGTCTTACGAATCGCTACGTCTAGCGCGTCTGTGTATCTCTGCAGGACGCGATTCTCGATGGCCAGTGACGAGACTGTCCGAATAGCCATGACGCTCTCGGATACGGTAGAAGCGCTTGCAGAAAACTGTGCGTTCGAAACAGCGTTCATCCTCTCTTCCAGCCGTATCCTGCCATATCCGGCGAAGGCTATCGGCGGTATCCCTACCAACACGCCCACGAGACCAAGCTTCCAAGAGACGATAATTGCCAGAATACTGCTGGCGATGATATTTATAGCGCAGATGACGACGAGCGATATGTTGAAACCCATGAGTTCTAGTATCGCCTGCGGGTGCGACGCAAGACGACTAGTCAGGGAACCTACCGTGTTTTCCGGCCTATCAAAGAATTGTAGGTCTTGTCTTAAGATCGAATCCAGGATCCCGCGGCGCATTTTCTTGCTCAAGGTCTAGATTTTAGGATTAGCAAGGAGGCCAAAATCTTTATAACGGGAACAATACGTAGTTGGGACGAACCTGTGCAATTACATTTGATGCCCACCCCAAGACGAAGTAGGCGATAAGACATCCTATGGCTAAGATGAAAAACATGAGAGCGACAAAGTTTCCTCGCTCAACCATGTTGTCGACACCCGCGATATCTATGGCATTAGCCAGCAGCAGAGCTTGACCAGGGAAAACCGCAGCTGTCAATTGCGGAATGTCAGCCAAATTTCCGGCGATGAGCGCGAATTGCCCGGCTAGGGACTGGACTACTCACCGCCAAGTACGCAGCTGAAAAGCAACAGAAGATACCAAAATTTGAGCTCTAATGTGTTTCGGACAAGCTTTACGATATTCTTAATGAGCCCCGATCGTTGGTACAGATTCAAGTCTTCTCTGTCCTTAAGGGCTGCCAGGTTCTGAGCTTCGAGTGTCGCATACCGAGTTATCGAGTAGGTATGCTCAACGACAGCCCCTTCTTCTTCGCCGATCGATTTCCCATCGGAGGCCCCTGAATCGCTCTCTGCCGTAGTAGACGACAGATCTTGTGCTTTGACTAAGGCAGCATAGGCACCGCCACGGGATACTAAGTCTTCATGACGCCCTTGCTCCACAATACGTCCTTTTGACATGACTACGATGTTGTCCGCGTTCCGAATAGTTGCGAGCTTGTGTGCGATGACGATCGTGGTGCGATCTTTGGAGGCTCTGTCTAACGCTTGTTGTACAATGCCTTCGGCATGCGGATCGAGGGCACTGCAGTATCTTGAGTTAGCACGAGGAAAATGATCTCTAAAAGTTCAGGGCCAGCCCAAATTGAGATTCGGGGCGTCCCTAAAAGAAGTTTCCCGGTAACGAAAAAATGCGGTTACTCACCTGGTCGCTTCGTCGAGGAGCAGGATCCTCGGGTTCGATATGATGCTCCGTGCAATGGCAACCCTCTGCTTCTGCCCGCCCGATAGCAAGCAGCCTCTTTCGCCTACTGGGGTGTCATATCCTTGAGGAAGGTTCATGATAAAATCGTGCGCGAACGCCAGTTTGGCAGCCTCTTCGACACGCTCTCGTTGAATCTCCACCGACTTATCTTCCCATGATGTACCAACGAGGCCATTTGCGATGTTTTCGAATACGGTTCCGTTGAAAAGAACGGGTTCCTGTTATGGTAAGCCTGGGGAAGCGCGCAAGACTGGATGGATAATTTACCTGTTGGACGAGGCGGATGTTGGTTCGTAGCCAGGTAAGATTCAAACTTTTGATATCCTTTCCGTCGAGCAAGATGCTTCCGGCTGCTGGATCGTACCATCGCTCCAAGAGACCAATAATCGTGCTTTTCCCAGAGCCGCTAGCGCCCTAATATCTCTTAGTTAGAAAGCAGCAGAGAGCGACGCCCTGACCAGTGATTTACTTACGACCAAAGCTGTTACTTTACCTGCGGGGATACGCAGAGAAAAGTCATCCAATACAGGGACGTCAGGCCTTGTGGGGTAGCTAAACTTGATATCCCTGATATCAATGTCGCCATGCACTTCAGAAGGTTTCTCTCCGGATTCGTTGAAAGGATCTATCTCAGAAACCTGATCTATCAAGTCGAAAAGTTCGGCGGCCGCACTCGCTGCGTGTGTGAAGGCAATGCTGTGTGGTGCGATTTGTAAGATCGTGCTGGCGGCTATAATGACCGCGAAGAGTACACTAAGCGGAGCGTTAGCCACCATTCACGGCAGACGAGTGTTTCAGGAAAAAGAGGTTGCCTACATGAACACGGTTCCGATATCTGGAATTTCGCCGGAAGCTAACCTGGCTATGCCCTGCCAGAACGCAAGCGCCATCCCGCAATATATGACAAAATTCTCGCCTCCAAACAATATTCCATAGAGGATACTCTTCTTTTTGCCGAGATCAAAGGCATCATCGAGATATGAGGTGTACTTGGACATTACCCTAGGCCGAAGGTTAAAGGCTTTCACAGTCCGAATACCTGCAAGGATGTTTTCCGCATAAGCACCAGCTTGAGCATAAACCTGAAGAATGCTCGTCTCACAGGCGGCCTCGATGATAGAAGCGCCGCCGACCACAATTAGGACCACGGGTACAATTCCAATAATGATCAAGGTGAGTTTCCAGTGGTACACGAAGGCGATGACAAATTCAGCGACGAAGGTAGCGGAGGCTTGGACGAGCAAGCCCAGCTTCTCGGCGATACCGGATTGGATCCGCAGGCCATTAGTAGTGGCTTGCATCGAGATAGAGCCGGATTTCCCCTTATCGAAATACCCAATGTGCATGCTGAGGGCAGCTCGTAGAAAGCGCTCGCGAATATTCCGGCACAGACGGTAGGCTACGAATGTGAAGAGCGAAGAGTATATGTACGTCAGTACAAGCCGCGCGATCCCTATATAAACGAAGTAAAGCCTGAGATGGGCATAATATTAGCCATTAGGTAAAGCTGGGGAAGATGAGCGGCCTACGAGAGTGTACGTGAGTTTCGTCCGATGTCACTGAAGTCGGATTTACTGAATGTGGTCAATAACTGCCCGATGACAACGTTCGTCAGGGAAAGGGCAACGCCGGATCCGATCGCCGCGACAATACCGATAGCCTCGAGGATGTAATCGGTTCTATTCCCATATTGGAAGATTCTCTAAGCTCAGAGGTTAAGTTTGTAGATGCTCAAAGGTGTGAATCGGGAACCATACCACGAAGCTCCTGAAATGAGAGTCCTGGGCCTTACTGGGCTCTTCGCCATCCTTTCCATCCTGGATTTCTGGCGTCGTTGGTATGGAGACCTCATTCTTTTCTGTTTCTTCTAAGACCATGGCTGTAACATTGAATTTTTAACGATTAAAGAAAGACAGAAGTTGGGAGATGAAGAAAAGATGTTTTACTTATACACATAAGAATTAGAGCCACCGGTAAACGCTCACCGTTGCCACAATTATAAGATGAGATACATGCCTAGATTAGGCATACCATCTTTAAATATAATTCCTTTAACCCGTTTCAAGTTACGAAGTCTGCGGTATGTTAACGACCCGTCGCCGTCCCAATTGAGGCTTTCGGGTGCGGGAGTCTAGACGCCCGCATTTCCGCTTAAGTGGGTCCGCATGCCGAGTCAGGGGTCAAAATCTGATCTCGCACCTTGTCTATAAGCTATATTCGAACTTCCCATGAATGCTACTTGTCTCGGTCGCGGTGCCTTGCCATTCCATCTCCGTAACGACGACCTTTCAGCACGTTTCTGACTGTTACGTCATACGTACATGTGGTTTCGATACCTTGGGTTTAGTACCTTAAGTAACTTCTGTCATAGTTGGCCGGCATTGTTCGGAAAATAACCCTTTCCCCAATGGAAGACGACGCGGGTGATGGGGAGGACGTCCCCATGCAGCCGGCCACCTGCGACGTCCCAGAAGACCCTTCAGGTCCCAAAGTTGCTGTATAGATTATCCCCATCTTGGCTGACGCTAGTTGCGGTGGGTTCAATCTTACTAACTCACTCATTAGTGTGATCGTTGCCGGCGGAGGAAGGTATGAGTTCAACGTCCAATCCCGATGGTTTACTCGCTGTATTATAAAAAGGCTTCAAGTTCTCTGACCGACGGCTATTAGACTCGATGCGACCGATTGGATCCGTGTTCCCAGTGTACCCGGTCCAATGTGACCTGTACATACCCCCGCATGCTCAAACCTAAGGAGAAGCGGCAAAGGATTCATGTTTCGACTTCTTAGTATGAGCTCCAAATGTAGAGATACCATATCATAACGCTAATGGCCGCAGCGAACAGAAGATAGACCAGATTGTGCGGAAGCTAGGCGTGCTTGATCAAAAGGTTAGCTTATTGAGCAGGGGCACTTCCGCTACCTCACCGCAGCTATCGAACCTCCAATATTCAACGGCAATCAACTCAGAACAAAGCGCATCCCCGCTGCGTAAATATGATTATCCAGAAGCCTCCGGGGACCGTACAAGATCGCAGAATGATTCACCTAGGACGGAGTATGAAGGCGAATCGTCATTGGCGGCTCATGCGTCCTTCGCGACGGGGCACCTCGAGGACCTCGTTAACAGCAGTCCTGCCGAGGCGATGTCCCTTGAGTTGACCTCGATAGTTGAGGTTCTCCGCGAAGCCGTTGATGCTCAGAAGGAAGAGATCGACACTCTTGAGCTCTTGTATCCGCGTGCTAAGTCTCTCGCGCCAGGCTCTAGCCTTCGAGATCTCCCCATGCCTCCGATTGAGAGTGCATTAGCTTGTCTGCAAATGGTTAAAGGTAGACTGTATCTCGTATCAACGCGGAAGAATTGCTAGGCTAACATAGATCTTCAAGAGCATCCTCACATAAAGTGGATGTGGGTTGTAGAGTTTCACTACCTTCACCAATTCACCGATTACGTTCTCAGAGTCTACTCTCGAGGCAATACCACAGACGCCGATTTAATCATTGTTAATGCTGGACTTTATTGGCTTTTCGAGGCATGCATAACGGTCGTCGACGACAGACAAGTGGAAGCACAGTACCAGAATCATGTCGCACTCTGCCGGTCAAACGTGGAAACCGTGCTTGCTCAACTGCCATTTTATTTCCCCACGACCATAGACTATGTCTTCGCGATGAGCATATCAGTGAGTGTATGAAAAGGAGAGCATTCCTTACAGCATAATAACAATGAGGGATATAGTGCACGTACTGCCTCCTGAATGGAAAACCGTCAGCAGCTAGGAACTTCATCACTTCCGCAGCGAATCTATGCCTATCTTTGGGTCTACACAACGCTCGTACTCTAGGCGGGGGTACCCCTGAGGGCAGACAGGTCAAACTAAAGCTGTTTTGGTCTGTTTTCGTGATGGAGAGAAACCTGTCATTGCGGCTTGGCCGTTCTTCTTGCATCCCCGATCACGAGATTACCGTCCCCAGACCTATTGCGACGCTGGCAGGTGGCGACCCATCGGACCCGATCCTTCTTCCAGTATGGCCCCTATGGATAGACATTGCGGTCCTGCAGGGGAAAATCTACGACAAGATATACAGCCCAAGAGCTTTGTTGCAGCCCACCAACGTCAGGACTTCCCACGCTATGGAGTTAGCGTCAGAACTCAAGGCAATCATTGAGCGCACTGAAGCATACAAGGTAAAGCCCTAGCCCGCTGCATCGAGTTCACGTTTAGACACTTACGATAATATCACAGTGGATAGAGAACCAGACCGCACGTAGGGAACTAGGGCCTGATTTGCACGAGTTCTTCTATCGTACCGACAGAGTCCTTATCCTATCTTTGCTCGCTCTAGTATATCGTGCGATCCCCGCCGAGGCGCCGAATCCATCCGGCGTTTGCATGGAAGCTGTGATTACGGCAAGGGACGCGCTGGTAGAGCATACGAAATGTTTATCGATGCTCTTCGACAAGCAACTGGATACCGATCACCTAGAGACCTACATCACCTGGTACGTTATACATATTCGGTTTAATGGCAGAAAGGACCTACCTCATATAATACTGACGATGGCGCTTTTCCAGGTCCCTTTTGCAATCTCCTTTCATACCCGTCATCATTCTGTTTTGTCACGTAATCGATACCTCAGACGCGGCGGACCTTGAATCCCTCAAGGCTTTAACAGATACGCTGCAGCTCACGTCACCAGACTTTAAGCAGACATACGCGAAACAACTCCGGCTATTCAAAGCACTCTACGATGTTGCTCAGAGATACGTTGAGGTGAAAGCGAAAGGAAGCTCGCACAACCTCCTGAGCATGAATAACCAACCAGAGGGCTCACTGGATCCCCTAGCCCAGTCGATACGAGACACGTCGATGTTTGCGGGGTCATCATTCGACGCCTCTAGGTCTAATACCATCACCAGGGGCGATGAGGCAAATGCGGGCCAGAATTTCATCCATATGCCTTGGAATGGCAACGATAATGGCGGCGTAAGCCAATTTCAAGAGACTCTTTACCCGCCAATGGATCCCCAGAGCATAAAGTTAGGAGACTGGTTTCACAGCCAGCACGAGATCTTTAGATTGTTAGAGGATGACTTGTAATAATTTATTGTATTGATACAGCGAATGTACCTCTAAACATGCTTTCGGAGATATTTCTGCTCATTGGATCGGTAGGATTGATTTTAAGGATAAGTGAGAGGCTTTCAAGGCGGAGTGCCCACGGAATGCTAATGAATACCGCAGTATGGTAATTTAGGTATTATGATGATGTCAATCTCGAAGAGTGGAATATGAATAAGTCGATTAAGACATGTTATTCAGTTGTATCTGTGATAAGAGTACCTAGGTACCTACCTAAAAGACAGCTATGGTCTTTCGCATTCCCCTAGGACTCTTTCTATGGCTTCATCGACCTGGGGACTAGACCATCTAGCACGAGGGTCGGGGTCGACCATCGCTTTTGCCAGCGACACTACTTCATCAATGACATTGGCGGGGTAGCCCTCACTTTCTAGACCCTCTTCGAGACTCGGCGGTATGCATCCCAATTGCAGCCTTTTGAGCATGTCCACTCGTTCCATGGCCGTGCCGCAGGGACATAACATCTCGACAAACACGACACCCAAGGCGAATATGTCGACTTTTTCATTATCGATGCCTTTTGAGGGTGGTGGTCGGTAGTACGTGGTGCCGACACGCTTGTCCGATACCGCCGTATTACCGTCGTGAGTGTGAGTTGATAGCGGCAATTCACCGCGCGCGAGTTGAGCCACAAGTCCGAAATCGCCAATTCGAGGGTTTAGCCATCGTGACGGCGCATCGTCGGATTTCCTTCTGCAGGAATTGCATGACACGTTGCAGTATCCACCTTGGGACTCTGCTTCGGGTGATGAAAGAAAGATATTGCCTGGTTTAATGTCCCTATGTATAAAGCCTTTGGAGTGTATGTACCGCAGCCCTGCATTTATAACACGAAGAAGTTGGATACTAGGAATAAGATGAAAGCAGTGTCTAGGGACGTTATTGCCACCAGATGAGAGGGAAATATACTGAGCCAATGTCATGGGGTACAATGACATTTGGATGTATAAGATGTGCCCAGTTGCGTCAAAGACTTCTCCTCTTCGATGTACGCTTCCTTGGTGGCTCTTACCATCTGTGAAGACATCGCTAGTATTCGACATTGACATAGACTCGATAGCACCATTGCTGGAGATGGGCTCTTCGAACCATTGTCGCTCATCAACCAATTTCTGATTGGCATCACTCTGAGGGATAGATGGAGTATCTTCCGCAAAGATAACCCCGCCGCTGAAAGATGGTCCTGGGATCTCCTCCGTGCGTTGGGAAAAAGGGTGGCTCTCCAGAAACAGCTGCCGACGTCGACCAGAGCGAGGTTGCGCGCCGGAATCTAGCATTCAAAGTCAGTAATTACAATATTTCCAATGGTCGAGCCACAGGGTCATCTAAATGAGGGGTTGTGTCTGGTGGGAAGTATTGCCTATGATTTGTTCGTGGTGGTGGGGATCTGTCCGCTACATAGAACGGGAGTGCTTAGGTCTATGTCGGTCTGCTATAAGGTCCCCACTTTGAAGGGCTAGCTCTAAAGTCTTCTAACCTCAATGACTCCCTAAATAGAGACGACTTATTACCGGGCTGGAAATGAAATGTTGGGAGAAAGACTTACCGCGGGCACCTATCATTCTTGATGGCTGTTGTGGTTCTTCAAGCCATGTAGCATGATATCGTACGATATTAGGGTGATCAAGCGTTGCTAGAGCCTGCACTTCGCGCAAGACATGCTGTAGCTCTTCAAGTCTCCCGTCGCGAAATCTTTTCCCGAGCTTCGGGGATAGCTGAATCTTTTTTACTGCGTATGTCTTCTGGTCCAATGGATTGAAACATTGATAGACTTTGCCAAAACCACCTTTTCCTAGGAGGGCGAGTTCTTGGAACGAGGACTGATAATGACTTGATGCCCGAGGTGACTGGAGCGTTAATTGCAAGTCATCAGTGGGGTGTGGAGCAAGAGCGAGTCTGGATGTCTGGGAGATTAAGTCGCGCATCGGGTTAAGGAGACTGGAAGCTGGTGCTCGGGAGCCGGCTACCAAGTTATCTAGTGCCGATAGGTACTGACGCCGGGAGTTTCCAGCAGAGTCGGAAGCCGCAAACTCAGCGATCACTCCATTGGATGAAAGTGTCCGGCTTGCCTCTGTAAAGAGCTGTCGCGCAAGCGGCTGGATCTCCGGTGACTGTCTGGTGTAGTTCTTGCCCGGATTAGTAGCATTGAGAAACTCGGCAGCACGGGTACGGATGTAATCTTCAAGTAAGCTGGCAAGCATCATGTTACGATGCTCCTCAATTCCATCCCTATTACTTGAAGAGTCCCGAGACTCCGATATGGAAATCGATCTAGCCCCAGAAGAGATACTAATGCTTTGTGTATCTCCTCCATCGATTCTGGCGTCGGAGCTGGAATGAATCTGGCCCCTGTACGATTCCTCCTCAGAATCCATGTCTGCGAGTAAAACTATGCGACCTTTTGCACGTAGCAGTAAAAGACCACGTCAATATCAAAGAAAGTTAATTATAATAGTAACGACATGTCAAAATTGAATAAAGGAGTGTAGCGTCTCGTGGGTGGGATTGCGGTCGTCCGAAGACAGTAAAGAGAAAGTATACGAAGAGCACATGAGATGAGGGTTTGATGATTGGTGGTCATCGAAGTGACAACCCACCCCTGCTGCCTGGTTGTTTTTTGAGGTGTTTCTCAGGAAATAGGTAATTGCCACGTTATTACATCTCTTCGCTTCCGGAGGCTCACGCCTGTAATTTAATCTGAGAATTGCTGAAAGCAACAAGGAGCTCAAAGAGAACGTCGTGAAGTCATGAGGAGAGTTGAGGTGAGGAAAAGGAAAAGTGGAAATGGCTTTCTTTGGCTTCAATTAATTACCACGTGTTCGATGGTCTGTGGTGGCCCGTGCTGAAGTCTATCGACTTAGTAATCAATGATAAAGTAAGCCCCGACACAGCGATAGTTATCCTATGTGGATACGTGGACCAGATACGTAAATCTTTCTGTTCCCAAGCAACAACAATGACAACGCTCTTTCCACCAATAAATAATTAGATGTACGAGCCATTAGATTCTATTTTAATCTATTATAATAGGCAACATGACTCAGTCGTACAGTGAGGCCGTTAAGCCCCACGCCCCCTCTATACCTGCATTTACCCCTTTTACACTATATTAAAGTACTCTTTAAGTGCACACTCCATTTATTCTAATACGCCATATACGACCCCGATTTCTTCTACCTTTTCGTCGAAGTAGATTTACTATATTATAGTCCTCCTAATGATAGGACAGATTTTAAATATGAACTTCTGAAATATTCTTAATGATGGCCTCGAGCATACAACTATATGATACCTGTCATGTGTTCCCTTTCGGGGCTCTCGTATTGTACCCACCAAGGCACCCAGATAACTTCAAGCCATACATGATATCAAGACTGTCGGAATAAATTCCATAGGTAACTATAAAGTCGCCGAAGTTGGCCTGATATTGGAATGCCGTACACTGTTCGTAGTGCATAATAAACGGATTCCTCTATGTCTCACCCAAGCTATACTTCTAATAATGATATCTAACAAAGATAGATACATTAATAAAATAGAAGCATATATCTAAATTTTGCGGACTCTGCTGATAATTTCGTATACCGTTTACTTATAGGTGGAAATTCTACGTAAAACCTCGTTTTAGACGGCTCCCAACTCCTCCTCCAACCCAACCCTTGGAACCTGAACATTTTTGTCTGTACCTATCGTAACTCGTTAGAATCATCCCCATGTCAACGATTATACCTCTATTATCACCGGACTTGGGCACCGCCCTCCTTTCAATACCCGGTTAGCCTTCATCCAGCTCCTGGTCTCGAGCATACTGGCGCGCAGACGCCAAAGCAAAAGCTGTGTGGGAGAGCGATTTGGGATTGCATTCGCAGCGATTCAGAATCTCGAGCGCCTGTTCATAGAAAGGACTTCATGTATGTCTATCAGCAGAACTTCATCGACCGCTACTAGGAAGAGGTATCTCACATGGACGACCTGTAGTCTCCCTCCATGGCTGCAGCATCTCCTATCTTATGAAGAGTGAAAGCCGTGACTTGATGCAGGGGCATGAACGCATTACGCAGGTCGAGACATTCCTGTAAGGCGTCCAAGGCCGCAGTCCTGTTCCCTTTTTGAATATGGATGTCGGCAAGGTCAAAGTAACACCTAAGTCATGTGAGAGGCTTACTCTCGACTGAGATCGACGAGGTACTCACGCAGCCACTTGTTCACTATATTCTCCTCTCTTCTCTCTCGCGGCGCTTATTGCTTGATCGTTCACCTCGAGAGCCTCATCGACCCTCCCTAATCTTAGGAGGCAAACACATGTATTTCGTAGATATATATCCTCGTTTGCCTTCATGTCATCTCGTTGTCTCAGGCGAAGAATAATCTCGTATGCTTCTATACAGCGTCCACAATCCATCAAAGACACGGCGAGGTTTCCTTCTGCTGCGGCTATCCACATGTCATCATCAGGATTTGAATCACGTCTATTGTTGGTTCGAATGACGAGCACCTTCTCTGACAATAGTACACCAAAGTCGGGACCCGGCCTTTCTCTCTCTATGGTCGCTAGGACGTTGTATAGGTGACTTGTCATGTCCTTAACGAACCATGTACTATATCCAGGATGATATCCTTGCCTGAGAGCTGAGTTACAGATTTCGAGGGACTGCTCAGCCATCTGTCTCGCTGCACGATACCGGCCTGATTCTAGAAAGTACCTGGAACATTAGGTAATCAATTAGTTCAGCATGTATACATACTTCTGGGGGATTAAAGATAGTGTTTACCAGGCACAGCGAGCCGCAACCTCACAGAGAAGTATTGGATGACCGAGTTCGTTCCTGTAAAGCGAGTATGATTCTAACAGGGCCGAAACTTGGCTCGATAGTTTTTCACACGAGGCCCATTTGCTGTGGAGAGGTCTTCCGTCTTCTTGCGTCGGAAAGGAGGCATTGAGGAAGAAAACAAGTTGGTTGAAAGTGATAAGCTTCGTGGCTTGTCCCATTGATTTAAGAACAGCTTGGCGTACCAGACGGTGGCAATTAATCCGTTTTGTGTTATGATTGAGCTTCACCAAGGCCCTATCGCGAAGATTCATTATTGCTCCATCGAGCCTATTGATCGAGTTAAGAATTGTACAACCACATGTCAGCGCTAATTGCCGCAATTCCTAGGGCCACTTACGCAAGCACCTCATTAAAGGGGTTGTCAATGAGGTAGTCCAGGTTCTCTATTTCATCTTGGAGGTCTGGCCCTTCAAATAACCTTATCGTAAGGTATACAATATCAGAGAACTTCTATTTCTCAAAGTTGGAATGGGATGGGTTTTTTTATTCTTACATCGTTTCAGGTGTTGTTGCCTGGAACAAACTAAGAGGAGTACCGTCCTTATCAAGAAATGCAAGCATGTTAATCAGTCGGTGCGAGTTGGCGTTTAGATGGGCGTTAGTATTCAGCAAGTTAGGGTAGAGATGGAGTGCCCATATTCTGCTAATTGATTCTTCGAAGTGTGTGGGCGTCCACCTCACCAAGTTGGGGTTGAAGAGAAAGTCGGTTTCGAAACGAGGATACTCCCTCCAAAAGGAGGAGAGGGATTTACCCAAGCTCAGGACGTAGTTACCCACCAAATCCAGGGCCAAAGGGAGGTTCCCCAGTGCATCTGCTATTAGATTTGCTGTTTTCTTCTCTTCTATGTTTGATTCGTCCATACCTGTTAGTTTCAGAAGCATCTGGGTGCCTGTCTCACCATTAAACGGCTCTATTGTAATAGTTTGATGGTCGTTGGCATAGTAGCGAGCGATGGCGTTAGTGGTAGTAGTTATGATTATAGAACCGTTAGACCCCTGAGGCCAATACGCTTGAAGAAGTGCCAACTCCTCGACGTTATCAAAGATCATCAGCCAGTTAGGGTAATCATCTTCCTCAGCTTTGTGTGTATTAGTCATCACCATATGTGTCAGCAATTCAGCCAAGGGACTTGACGTGCCTCTCTTGCTCGTATTGGAGAGCCACTGTTTCACTATCCCACAAAGTTGATCGGGATGCTGCACCGAATTATCCGCGATCCCCATGCCATGTGCGATCTCACTAAAAGACTGCTGTATTTTTAGTGAACTTTCAGCGGAAACCCATAGTGTAATTGGGTAATCACTCGCGTGACCATGGGCATATTCTAGAGCTAGGTGTGTCTTTCCGACCCCTCGCATTCCATACAGACAGACAGTTTGCAATGCCTCCTGGTTTTCACTAGTAATAAGGCAATGTTGTAGGAGACTTAATTCAGTAACCCGCCCGTGGCAAAGCTGACTTGGCTTTGATGGGAGGTTTTGAAATGACTTTGTCAACAACATTGTTCCGGACATGTGTAAGAGATTTGGAGGATTCAGGCGTTGGAGAATGTCTTGAACCCCGCCATTGAGTCTATCAAATTTCTTATCCCGTAGCTCACCTGAGGCGACCACTGCCTCTTGGTCTATCCAAGCTGTTAACTCTCGTATCCGTCTGACTCGAGGCTCAATCTTGTCCGAAAACGGACTGAAAGCAGAAAGGAATAGGTTTTCTACGCCGGTAAGCAACCCTGTATATTATAACGGTTAATTATTTGTGGAGCATATGGCTCACTTCTTGGACTGGCTCGAAAAAATGCGATGCTGTCGTGGCAGAAACCGATAAGTTCTGTGTGATATTTAACAAGAGCAACTTTCAACTGCTCATACGTACCCCCAGCAAGGCGTACCGTGTAATGATGGAATCTTGGCCCATGGCGAGAGATATCCTCCAGACACGTCACTACTTGCTCGAGCGCACGACGGTTTCTTGAAGCAACCTATCGGCATGGATGCCGTCAGCATTGTGGAAGCGGAAGTCCGGTGAATGCACGTAAGCGGGAATATTGAGGCTGGAGTGACTAAAAGGTACCAATGCTGCAGCTGTCTTACCTCGATGACCAAGGATAATGATCCCCAGAGTAAAATAAAGGGTTGTGGTGCCGCATTGAGATAAATTTTGACGCATTCGTTGTACGAATAAAGCCACCGAAATATGGGTTGCAGGCGGTCGAGAACCCGGACCGTCCGGGATGTATGGTATGAATCGTGTAGTGACTGTACGTGCTGTAGCAGATCGTTGGGTCCGCTAATAGATTCGACTTTTCTCCGGTCTCCTTCGTCCAATGAGCTCAAGAACTCGTTCAATGCTGTAACCCAAATGGTATGTACATCAGCATCTACAAGCAGAGACATCTTCATCACATAAATAAAAACATATCTGTGCCTAAAGAAGCTTGCCTTACTAACAATAATACCGGCATTGCCATGAGGGTCTTTAATATGAAATCCTTCTACGTAGAATCGATAACAGTTAATATAACCAGCCTACTTATTATCTTTTAAGGAAGTGCAATTTTATATTAGAATAGGTACTTCCTAGGTAGGCTCGGAGAGAGGGCGGTAAGCCATGTATACCTCTCAACATGTAAAACAGTATTAAAACCCGAGAGGTAGCAGCTCGTGTACCAAAGTGTGGCTTACAATTCAGCCAATTAGCTTGCCCAGTAATTCTCTTCGGTTAGCCGTATTAAATTGAATGTAGCCAGTACAGCCATACAAGTACATCAGCTTTCGCAATTGGAAAACCCCCGGTGTTAACATCATTTGCCACCCCTGAAATCTAGAGACACTCGTGAATTTTTGTGCTATTATCGCTATCATGACCGAGACTGTAAGGACCTCAACTCCATTAATATATCTTGTTAGTTGCTGATTTAGTAGATAGACAATTTGGAGACGTCTCCAGGACCAAATGAATGTTGTTGAGATGATCCGTAACAAATGTGGCGTCGGATCCATTAGTCTTGGGGTTCTCCATGAAGGCAAGGTCGTTTTCACGGGTAGCAGGGGTTATCGCGATTTTCAGACAAAACAGAGGCCGGACGCCAGGACTCTTTATACGCTCTGTTCCATTTCCAAATCCTTCATCGCAGCAGCTCTTGGAATACTGGTCGATAGGGGCAAATGTAAATGGACTGACCCTGTTGGACATTACCTTCCGGAATTTAAGCCAAAGGGCGACATTCGCGTCGCTACCGAGGCAACATTCAATGACTTCTTACGCCATTCTGGGGGACTAGCCAACCCAGTTGTTACATTACTCGGCCCTGAGGGAAAGGTATTGGTTCCGGAGAAAGACTTCATCAATGTTCTCAACGATACTCCGACTGGGAATGAGCGGTTTGGCCCATACTATAACAGAACCTGGGAATATAGCATTGTTTCTCACGGTCTTATGGCACTCATCATTGAACGTCTTAGCGGGATGCGCTACGCTGATTTCATATCTGAGGAGATCCTGAAGCCACTTGGGATGAACGATACGGCGGTGTACAAGTCTCGGTTATTCTCTGGCAGCAATATTGCTCACTCTTACGTCCGACTCTCTAATGGCACATGGTTCAAGCAACCAGCACACGAATGGACGGACGAATTCAACACTCCCGTACTTGCCATTGTCGGTATCCGAAGCTCGATCAAGGATTTACTCACTTGGTGCGCTGCTACTTTAGATGCCCAGTGGGGCCGCCGCTCAACTTCCCTACAAGCCCTTGAAGGTGTAGTAAGAAATCCGTTAAAGGAGACCAATTCCATCCTTAACGATTATTATTGGACCCGCCCCAATACGGATGACATCGGGAATACATGTTATTACTATCTATCTTGGTTTAAATGCGTCATGCCCTCGTCAATGATTCACTGGGGATCGTGGAATAGAACTTTAGCAGACAATGGCAGTGGGCCACAGGAATACAGAAACTCGCACATCTTGGGAAGAAATTCACCAGAACGAGATTTGTACAAGATTACCGGGATAGGATTCTGTGGCACTGGATCTGTCAATCTCTTTCCTGGAACTATGAGCGCTGTAGTAGTCCTCAGTAGTGGGTTAAACAAGGGAGACCCTAGCGACTTTGCCGCGGCTGCAATGATGCAGGCATTATTCGAACTGAAGCCACACATCGACGTCATACCTATGGTGAAGTATGAACTGGAGGTTTGCTTGAGATCTTGGAACTCCGTTGTTACTGACTGGACTACGAATCGCGATGATTCTGTGGCTGAACGCCCAAGAAAGGAATACATCGGCCAGTACAGAGGACTGGGAATTACGCTAACTATACGCGAAAGAATCCCAGGCCGAGACTTGGAGGTGATCTTCAACGGAAGGGAAGACATTGCGCAACGTTTGGAGCACTACAACGAGGACATGTACAGCTACCAACCCACAGACAGAGATGATTGGCTCAAAGGATGTTGGTTGGATTGGGACTATTACATGGTGGGCATATTGCATTTCCGCCGAGACGCGAATGGCCAGATCTCAGGAGTCGCCTGGACTTGGGAAAGAGGGTGTGATCCGGCTCTATTCAAGAGGTATTTTGAACAGTGCCCGTACATTTAGCGGCTTCGATACTAAAGAGGAGGGCAGCATTTCGGTGAATACAATTAATTCAGATTATTACGCATAAAAACTTGTGATAAGTCGCAAGATCGCTTAAATAAGATATCAATCGCTCTTGCATCGAGATGAAACCCAGCCGGATTTATTTATACAGCCTCGCCCTCCTCATTCGCAATGAATTAGGCATCTTGCACTTCCTCTCACAGCCCAAGTTTCGATTGTCGGTTCAGCCAACCAAGCTCGGTACTGTTTTTCTCCAACTCGCCAGTATACTACACTACGGGCGGGTTTCTTGATTTCTAATAAATCCATTGATAAAAAATGGTGAGTATATCTACCTAGGTACCTAAAATATCGCCAGAACAAGTCCTAAAACTACGATATAAGGAATGACTCTAACGAAGACTTTAGGATCTAGGCGCTGATTCCTCGACGGGCGGAGGGGGAAATAGTGGCACCGGTGGCGGCGGGGGAGGCTCGGGGGGTTCCGGGGGTGGGAGCAGCAACGGCGGCAGCACCGTAGCACCAAGGAACAGACTGAGTCTAAGTGAATTAAAACCGGAGAATAGAAGGCTTCAAGCAGAATGAGGGGTAAGGAACACAACACGATCATCCTTACCTCATACCTACCCAGTAGGGAACGAAATCACACTCGCCTGAGACATGCCCAATGCGGCAGTTAAGTACCTTATACTTATGAGTCTCTAGGAAGTATATCTTCCTCCAATCATGACATCTTGTGGCTGATGCTGTTTCACTCTCATCATCTCGAAAACCGGCACAAATGCTATATCGATCGGCTGGGTATTTAGGCCTAAGCATAGTGTGTAGTTGGAATACATATATCGCGGCCCACCTTTGGGTCCAATGTCTTATCCTATTTAGGATGCGGCTCAACTAGATCACTCCATATGTGACAGAAGATGCCCGAAAATAAAGGCGGTAAGCGGCCGGAGGTGTAGGCTGGACGCCCGGGCTGTTGGGCTAAGGGAATTAACAGATATTGCCAATGCGAGGATACTTCTATAACGCGGAGGAAGTGAGCCTGTACCATCTTTGATTTGACACCGCATATAACTAATAAAGGCCGTGCTACGACCCAATCCGCCCTATTTTCTCGATAATTAGGTACATAGCTACCTAATTCATACATATATCTATTTCTATTGGACCCGCCGTTACACGAATAAAAACGGCTGGATATTACGTAAGGGCGTAATCCAAAATCGCAATCACAACTAGAACCCAATCAAACTCTCCACTATTCTTGGGCCTCATTTTCAACGTACATCTATAGGTACTTTCCCGCCTTGGCTGCCTTGATCATCCCTTCTCTAGCCGTAGATAAAACGAGATCCTATATCACGAAGTCGTAATGACGCCCTAAAACTATATCAACAACCCATGACAACGTCTATTGTTTCATTGTGGCGCCTGAAGCTGCAGTTCCCATTGCCGTTTCGCCTAGCGTGATAGAAAAGTCTAGTAGATCTACCACCGATGCTAGTCTACCGGGCGATGCCTGAGGGAGGCTTATCGTCGTCGACCGTTCTAATGCAGTTCGGGCTGCCTCGCATGCGCCACTGCTACCATGAGGGTTACGTTGAGTTGAGCAGCATTAATTCTAATTTATGAACCTAGAGTTAGAAGCTGGGCTATGTAGGTATTTGTCCGTCATTGGTGATCCTCTGTTGATAAGATGTACAGAGATATCGCATCGGAGCAAGATCCATTGTCCTAGAGAAGAGATTCATCGGATGCCCACCGTCGCACAGCGTGAAGGTTCTCCAAGGCCTACCGGTGTATTAGAGGCGTTATCGACTCGTTGGCCTCTAGCCATCCCTTACAGACCCCAAGGGCCATTATCGGAAACTATCCATTATAGGGTTTGATCCGGGAATTCACGTAATCACGCCAGAAGTCGTTACACTACACGTACCTACCTACTTGTGTGAGATTGATGCACGTATGCTGATTACATCATCGAATATAGAGCTTGCCATACAGGGAATGCCACTCCTTTTACTGTTCCACGAAGCAACAAGTGAAATACCAATGACATTGACGTTGAGGAACCTGGAGGGCGAGCTCACGAAATCGATCACCTTGCACCGCTATGCTGCGTGATCGACAGGAGCCTCTACATAGGCTTGGGCCATTTATGCGTGGACATAGATCCTCTTGAGGAGAGGAGGGTATTCCTTCGCACAGCCCAAATAGAGGGCCTTGTTCATGTCAGATCAGGCTTTGTGGTCGCGAAGGAACGCCCCGCAGTGTCCTTTGCACTAGAGGGCGGTAGCACTCCGATACCAATGCCGACGACACTACCAGGTGAGTAGGCTAGTATTCGAAATCCAAAGGTCGATGTGACCGCCCGACCGTCGATGTCTTATTTGTCTCTTTAATGATACGAGAAGTCCTCCCTGGCGGAGAGCTTATAAAGCAGGTGTCTTAGTCATATGGAAATTTGTAGAGGCCCTATTTCCTTAGGAAGATGAATACCTACCTAAGGTAGGTACCTAAGGTATAGAGTGCTTTTAAGTTGGTGAAGATCCTAGCACTTTACATAGAGAAACGTTGAACTATACCATGCCAAATTCCGTCTATATAGGTTGCTCAACTACCCCATGGATATGTTTAATATAGGTGCCGATGACCTATATGTTTAAGATACGTATTTTATTTTACTAGCACCTCTTGAATTACAATATTATCTCCTTTTCTGAATCACACATTGAGTACAAGGCAATCATCCTTCCTCAAAGCATCGCAGCAGCGGCGGCAGCGGCAGCTAGAAAGGCACCGCCCCCCAATCCCATGCGTGCAGCCGAGTCCGCAGCAGCAGCCTCTGAGGTCGCTGCTGCCACTCCTCCAGAGCTCGTTCCGGTCGCCGTAGTACCGGCTCCTGCCGACCCCGATTGCCCCGGGGCAAGTGTTGCAGTACTAGCGACAGCTCCCCCATCAAGCCGAGTCACATAGTTCGTACCGCTTTCCTGGAGACTCTCGCTCGCGCTCGAGATCTGCGCGTCGTAGTCGGGGCCATCGGTGACAATAGTGGCGCAGCTCAACGGTGTCTGGGTCCACGTGGTTGTAGTTGGACCCTGGCAGATGGGCCAGCCCTCGCAGACAGATAGGAAGGGAGGGTCGACTTTGCCGCCGACGCAGCAGCCGCTTTGGCCGTTGTTGACGAAGTATGCTCCGGGACAGTTGTTTACGTCTCTCTGCTAGTAGTTAGAGAAGAGGGTGAGATGAAACTAGATTATTGAAAGGGGATACTGACCACCTCAACTGGATCAGCGGCAAGTGCGGTCGCGGCAAAGAGAGAAGCTAGGAGAGCTCTAGTGAATGAAGACATGCTTGAATGTTACGGTAACCAGTAAATATGCAGATGTTAATGTTGAATGTGTTATTTCTTTTGAGTACAGCATGAAGTACTACCTACCTATGATATAGTGATCATAACATTTAAATAGCTCAGAGGCGTCTCTTTTATAAACGTATTATCTCTCCGAAGCTGGTATACAACCCTCAATCCGGGTTGATCCTGCGATTCAGCTGGGGGTACTCAACGCGCGAAATTCCACTTATCCTGGCTCCTATTCACGGAGGGCTGAGCCAGCACCCAAGGATACGCCCCGCTACTTCAACCACCTTACCCACGTAGATCGCATCATAAAGACCGATTTGGGTGAGTCTTGAGGCTGAACTTCAGTCCTCATCTAAGCATGAACTAACATTATCGGCGAAGGCCGACATATTAATTTCAATTATCCGCTATACCAACTCTCTTGGCGGGATACGGGAGTTATGAGGATTTCTAATCTTAGATCCCATTTAATATATTGACCTAATCTCCCTTGTTCCGAGATAAACCTTTGACTAACGTGTCCGGGATTCAGCGTTGTGCGAAGACGAAGAAAAGAAGTTGACTCATGGCCAAAGATCTCCAGATGTGGCGTAACATCTTTGAGATACTTCCTCTCTCGTCCACATGAAATCCGTGGCAGGATTTCGCTCCTGCAGTAGATTTAATAAATCTACGATCCACTCTTCCATATTCCTCGACTTCGCGCTACTATACGTCAAAAGAAGTGCTGTTGGATAGTAATGCATGCCGAATGAACCCACTTTAGTAGCCTGGTCATGAAACATCCAGATTCTCTTGCTTAGTACATAGTTTCGTTGCTGAAGCTCGCCGGACGTATCTCCGTCCAGTGAGTATAACATGTTATTCGTGCAAATGCTGCTCAGAGCATGCAAACAGCAAGTCCGAGGGACGGTATCGCTTTCTGTTTGGTAAACCTCATTGATTGGCGGCAATAAGGAGCAAGCAGGTTTCTTGCTGACAAGTGACGGATCATCAAGAATACTCTGCAAGGGCCCCTCGAGAGCCTCGAGAATCTCGAACATCGACTTTACCCTGAGGCGGATGTCTTGAAAACTCACCCGTCCCGCGCGATACTTTCGCAGGTCTTTCATCACATCCGGGAACACTGACATCTGACTAAGCACTTTCAATAATAACTTGTCAATATCAGGAGAGTCCCGGTCGGCGAGGACGCTCTGCCATTGTGGGGAGGCTAGGAAAAACGATTCGTTGCGAGCATAAAAATGAGAGGCCTGTCATTGTCAATTGAGGCATCTTGAATTATCGTCATTCTTACCAATTCAGAAAGACTTTCAAGCACCACACGAAACACAAGCTCGTCTTCGGCGGCCCTCGGACCAAGGCGCTCAAGGAGATATCCGACCCCTGACAAATGCACTGACCACGTCACAATCAAATACGGGAGCTCCACTGTCGTAGCAATAGTGGCCTACAGCGAGATCAATACTAGAGAATTTATGCCCTGACGCGAGAGGTACCAACTTCAACTTTCCACATGACCAACGTGGCTAACAGTGTTTCAATCCGATTTAATTGACGGGAATCTTGAATGGCGTGTCTTAAATCACGCAGGGCCAAGCCATACAACCTAGGATCCAGCTTTCTTTCCGGCCTAGGATAAGTTGACTGTCGTTTCCGCGCATCTGAGAGGCAAGAAACAGCTGCGGTCAGAGCTGGCGAGTCGTTCA
This sequence comes from Hypoxylon sp. NC0597, assembly GCA_022432515.1. Classification (NCBI taxonomy): domain Eukaryota; kingdom Fungi; phylum Ascomycota; class Sordariomycetes; order Xylariales; family Hypoxylaceae; genus Hypoxylon; species Hypoxylon sp. NC0597. The sequence goes on from JAJKLA010000044.1 coordinate 86,485, forward strand.
GCATAGCCGGCATGTTTCGCAATAACTGTGTGAAGCTGGAGAAGCCGAACGTTGTAGCTTGTGACGTCAACAATGAGACGAGTTCAGAGCCAACTTTCGTTTCGCGAGTTCCTGGCATCGGAGGGGATATCGTGGATTTCCCATCCGCAGCTATCGGAGAATTTTGGCGTGGTTCTGGGCGACTGATCAGGGCCGTTTGCGGGGAGCCCTGAGTGCCATTCTCTCCGACAAACCTGACTCTAGCTGGCGGCCCTGGGCAATGTTTCTTACTTTTTAAACATTGCCCACATGCTGGCCATTGTTGGTCGCACTGGGGAAGGTTAGATGAGGCCTTTCTAATCCGAGAAGACCTACTTTAATCCTCTTCTGCCTGCAACTAGCGCATCGGGTACTCCAGGCGACCATAAGGGGTAAATTTTACTGAAGCCAAGGGGAATGTTTGACTGAAATTACAGCACGGCGCGCGGAGGAGAAATTGACGCTTCTGCTTCGGCTGACTTGATTGACGCATATGAGACCGAGATGGACATTATGGTAATATAAATTGAAGCATTGAGCGCAGACATCGGTGCTGTCATGCGACGACCTCTTTCTACATGCTCAGCTGAGATAAGCTCTGTGCGCACTCACCTGCAGCCCCAGTGCACCGCCTTACTTCTATAGTGGCTGAACAGGGGGGTGCATTACGACGCTAACTGCGGGAATCCGGGGTGCTTCCCCACTCCGTTCTACATGCCTACCTCTAACGGAAGCTTTCCCTAAAAACAAAATAGCGTCGGCATGGCATGTCCCATCTCGGAGGCCAATAACATCGACGTAATATGGTGTTCTAGCAGCATCAACGACTTCATAAAGGGGTGTTATATAACATTTACACATTTACTAGGCCACCCGCAGTTGAGAATTGGGAGCGATGACGCGGTTGAGAGCCGACAATCCAACGCTGAAGCGCAGAGCTGATCTCTGCGTCAACAATGCCATGACATTACGGCGATAAGAGTCACTAGTAGGGTAAATAAAACACGACGGGATTAATTCATTTGGTTTCTTTATTCATCCAGGCTTTTGAATTACCTGTGTGCTAAAAACAACGCAAGACTTCGTTCTAGGATACAAGCCTTAGGAGGTAGTTACGTCCCTAGGCACATTTGCAAGGACGAATACCCATTTCCTCGCTTGCTACCTAGCCATAGCCATAGCCACCTCATCGTCCGCCCGCGTTACGACGTCCTCGCTGGTTGCGATTATTCGGAAAGAAGCTTCCGCAGTTGTCGAGAACGTTCGTGTTCCAATTCTCATCCACCCATCGAGCATCTTGTCCACTCATCCAAAGACGACGTTTCTCCCACAAGTCACGATCCTTCTTAACTCGAAGTAGTAGAGCGTACTGCTTGGGCATGCCCCACGTTGAGTAACCCCTGGCCATGCTCTTCCGGACCGTGTCCCGCAGCAGCGCTGTGAACCTACGGGGGTCTGGCTTGTTTTGCAGACCCATTTCCTTCAGGAAGGCTGGGAAGTTGTCGATGGTGTGGAGGCGGCGAACCATCTCCGATAGCTCCTGCGCCGCATTGCGGGGAGGAGCACCGTGGCGCTCGAATAGCTCGTCGCGAACCTGGGTCAAGGGTTTCTTGTGAGAGGGACGCGCCGTGCGCCGGAACAGTTCTGAGAACATCAGAAGCCGATAAGAGGTTCGGGAGCCCTCGAATGTCTTGTCGAGGCGGTAGGCAGATACCGGCTGCTCCTCCAGGAAGGAAAGTTCGGGCATGAACGCTCCTTTTCTGTCGAGGAGCCAAACGACGTTTCGCGTGATGGCTTCGACGATGATGGCCTTCATCAACGCATCAGTGACTTCGATGTCGGATATCAATAGGGCAATGAGGAGATGTCCTAGGTTAGGGCAATCGTTCTTTGATTGCTTGCCGCCCATGAAGTTTCGTAGGAGCGAATTAGCGTGCTCGACTATGGAGTGATTCTCTGTAGCTAGGCAGACGAGGAGATGGAAGAGGTGGAAGTAAGAATCAATGGCCTTTTCCGAGGCATGACGAAGATTGCTCTTCCGAGCTCGGTTGTCCGTAACGGCTACCCGATTGAGTCGAACAACCACATCATTCATGAAGGTGAAAAGTACCTGAGTTTGACCGAAAGGGCCAACATTTCTGACCTCCTGTACCATCGCATTCAGGGAACCCTTCACGTCACCCTTTACTCGCCGCCAATGCTGATGCGAAATGGGCAACGGAAGCCAGTGTTGAAAATGGATGTTATTGACCGAATGTCGATGGTTCCAAAGCTTATACGCATCTTGAGAGAGAAGATCAAACTCGGAAGAAAGCTGACCGCGCTCAATACATACGCCCACTCCAAGCTTAACTGAACGGTAGTCCTTCTTGAGACAAAAGCACTGGAGCTCACGTTGTCTCACGACGTCGAAGTCCCTGATAATGTTGCTGACTCTTGGCCAAGCACAAGCAAACCGTGTCATCTCGTCGAAGTCGAGATTCTCAACGACATGTAACAGTAGTTCGTTGGGCATGCGATCTATTTTGCAAGTCTTCACTTCCTCGTGTTGGACCACTGGTAAATCCAGCTGGGGAATACGCGGTGGCGATTCAGTGCCGCCTTGTAGATCGGGCCACTGTTGCGGATTGCTACCGACACGTGCATCATACGCGATACGTCTGGGTCCCACGGGTCGATTCATGGGCCACATGGGCCGATCTTTACCGAAGTGACACCAACGGCATTGGAATTCGTCGATCAGAGCATGATCCAAAACTCTGTACTTCTCCAAACTCATCTTGCCTCCGTACTCTTGCTCGACGCTGCTGCTAGAGAAGAAGCTTAGCAGCTGAATTGCTATACCCTTGAGGGTATACGCAGGAGTGTGGTCGTCGCTGGGACGTAGAATCGTGGCGCAAATGTAGTCACCAAGTACGTTGGGGTGATGAACGGTCGTATCCATCTTGATATTCGGCGGCTGCAATGGGTAATCCTTGGAAAAAGATACGGTCATATGCAGAGGCTTGTAGTCAGTAGGTGTGAGGACAAGACATGCGACTGAAATGTCATGGTCGTATGTATGTAAGATGACGTTCGGATAAGGCTTCTCAACGAGTTCCTTGATGTCCTCAAGGAGCCGGCGTTGCAGAAGGGGCGCAGCGGCCTCACGGTTGGTGTCGTCCAACCCGTAGAAAGGCATCTTGGCGAGTTTATGCTCACTTCCTAGAGCGGTCACCAAGTGAAAATAAGCTGAAGAATGAAGACAACCACTGTCAAGGGCGGATACCTAGTGCTTCCTCTACACCTAGTGGTATAGTGGTATGTGGTTAAAGGTCGAATGTCCCGTGCAAGAGTGTATCGATGAGAAGTCTAGTGATGGTGATAATATGGGAAGAAAATGGAATGAAGTGACAAGGAAAGAAGCCGATGTCAATTCAGTCTTAAATATGATTCTCAGTTGAGGTCAATGAAGCCCTGAGTGGTCAATTCGGTAGGGAACCTGCTAGGTACGTACTCCGTGTCCGTACTTGTAAGGATACCTAGAGACAACAACAAACTGGAAGGAACCATAGACACCGGTACACATTACTGGGTATGTAGGCATCTACAGTCACAAGATATTAGATGAGGTAGGTACCTGTCCTGAGGTGTAGCACATTTCGGCCGTTGACTCACTTCGGCCACTGTAGTGGAGCCTCCGATGCCCCCATTTTTACTGTTCTCAGCTCGCCGTGAGTTCCTAAGTTGTGGCGGTGTACCTGCCAGGTTTAGTTGATCCGTGGGTACGGGTTACCGCTAATGACGCTAAAAAGACCCGGCATTCTGGGGCCGTTCGTAGGTGCTGGAGAACACTGGAGCCAGGTTGTGGGGCCCACTGGTCCGGTACCTAACGTACCTAAGAGCAAACAATGAGGCACAACTTTAAAGAACCTTAACTGTCTACATAGGTACCTGCTTAGTAACATAGGTGGGAGCAAAGAACGGTTATAAAAAGTTCAACCGTTTTTCCCTCCGCAATATTTAGTTAAGAAAACATGGTTTCTCTTATATTAACGATATCTTAATAAAGAATGAAAATAGCTTTTTATTTTTATTTTTATTTTTAAAACTATAAGATTATAAGCTATAACATTATAAAGGCTATAAAGGTTATAATTATTTTAAAATAAAATATTTTAAAAATCTTTAAAGATTTAATGATATAAAAGAAAAGGATAAAAAAGGTAAGTTAAAAAAAAAGGCTATCCTTATATAAAATAGGTACCTAAGTTATACAAACGCGTATGTGTATGACAATAACAATAATAACGGGAGCAATGGCAGTAGCAATAGCAATAGCAATAGCAATAGCAATTAAGGTAGTAATAGCGTTGATTGCGAGAAACCATTCTTATGGGATAATCGTTAATAGCAAAATTAATTGTGCGAAGAATTAATCGTTTCTCATTCCTACCTTTTGCCGCTATGGTATACAGCTAGAGTATTCCAAAGTATCATGTATTCTTTGCTTAGGTACATATCAATCTCACCGCCGCCGTCTTTTGTTCCAAAGGATAATGAGTTTTAAGACAGCTCGAATAAAATTCCGAGCTCTTTTGCTCACAGACACATAGGCATCCCGGTCTACAGACGATAGGGTGTTAAGAACTCTACAACTAGGTGCATAGTCCGACATATTATCATCCAAGCCAGATCACAAATGAAGTTTGAACAACACAGATTTCATCAATACTATACTATACTACCTAAACTTACCATTGAAAGGAGAAGAGAGAAGAGAAAGAACGGCACTTTTGTCAGGGGCATAAATGGAGGTAGCTAAAATCGGGCTATCGTCTACTACCTATCATTCTGTGCACGACTTACCTCTTGGGCTGCATGCTTTCTCAGAAAATTTCAGCATTGTCAAGTAGCTTGACGATTTAACTACGAGATCCCAACGATATTCTGGTAACTAATAGAAATGGGAGTGCGTTGTAAAGGCGTGTAGCGAATCTGTGTCGGATAGTCACGTGGTATTCAGGTAACCTGGTGTCGTGTGAGTGACACCAGTAAAGAGTGTATTTGCAAAAAGCAATATATCCGTTTGCATCCGCTCTCGGGCGCAATCATACTAGTCTAAAAGACGTGCCTTTTCTAGGCTATTAAACCATCAGGAGGTTCACCCTCGCACAACCACTACTTGCTGTTAGCTGCCGGTCTCCTTTGCCCATACATCGCTATGGATTCCACACCAACGATACACTCATGTCAAACGGACATCGCAAATCTCAACTCCTTGAAGAGGGCCCTCAGACAGAAAGCCACGGCAACGGGGTCCTCTGTAAAACAGCGGTTATCCGACATACAATACAGCGCTGGTTTCAACATTCTAGTACGAGGCTTGGAATGGGTCACATACCGGGAATTTATCATCCCCCAATTATCTCAACTGCTAGTTCCGCTTTCCCACTCGCGAAGCCACATCTCGGTGCTAGAGGTCGGACCCGGCCCGAAGAGCATACTTGGACATCTACCCAGCCAGTTGAGACGTAAAGTTGGGAGGTACGCTGCTTTTGAGCCCAATGACCTAAATGCTATGAATCTGGAGAAATGGTTTCAGATTCCTGCAGAGGTGGGATTACCACTGCCCTGTCTGGAAAGCCCGCCCGACATCCGTCGAGCCTTCTTCGATCTAGATAACCCCACAGGACGTGATGGTGCCGGTACAGGCGCAAGAACCGAGGACGAAAAATACGATGTCATCCTCTTTTGCCACAGTATGTACGGCATGAAGCCCCCGCATAAATTCATCGAACGGGCGTTGGCCTTCCTCGATAAACGCCTAGAAGGAGGGATGGTGGTAGTTTTCCATCGCGACGGGACCCTGGATTTTCCTGGCTTGGTGTGCCATCGTACAACTTCTTTTCCTGCTGGAGTTGTTAGCGTAGCAGACGAGGACGAGACACTAGACCAGTTTGCTGCTTTCATTGCGGGGTTTACCATACAGGATGTGGACACGAACGAGGCTATTGGAGTAGAGTGGCGTAAGTTGTGCCGTGCCTTGGGCCGTCGGAAGGAAACCCACGCAGGTCATCTCCTATTCAACTCGCCCAGCGTCATGGTGGCCTTCACTCGACATGCGACCATGTTGTCGCAGTTGACAGCGCATGTGCCATTCAAGGAGGCTAAGACAGTCAAAAACCGGGAGGCCTGCCTCCACCGCCCCGCCTCCATTATCCGGCCTACAGAGGTCCAGCATGTGCAGCGCTGCGTTCGATGGGCTCTCGAGCACCGGGTTGGCCTAACCGTCGTTGGCGGTGGTCACAGCGGCCACTGTCTTTGGCCCGGCGTGGTCTCAGTCGACATGGACGCTTTTGACCAAGTACACATAATCACGCCTCGGAAGGACGAAGGAAATGCGTCTCTCCGTTACGATTCCTTGGTCATCGCCGAGGCCGGTTGCAAGACAGGGGATATCATCCATAAGACCCTGGCGGCGGGTCTAACAGTGGCCCTAGGGGCTCGCCCAAGCGTAGGCGCAGGATTGTGGTTACAAGGCGGAATTGGGCACCTGGCGAGGCTGCACGGGCTCGCATGCGACGCCATTGTCGGTGCTGTGGTGGTCAGCGTCGCCTCCGGCGAAGTACTCTACATTGGCCACGTGCCAAGCCAGCACCGACCGGTCGGCACTGTACGTCTGGACGACGCAGCGGAAGCCGACTTGTTATGGGCGATCAAAGGCGCCGGCACCAACTTTGGGATCGTTATCAGCGTAACATTCATGGCCCATCCAGCTCCAACCTACCTCACTCGAAACTGGATTTTCCCGCTGTGCAACGACCTTGAGGCACAGCACAGGCTCAGTGAGTTTGACAGATGTGTCGCCAAGGAGCTCCCTTGGAACTGCTCTGCTGACGCGTACCTATACTGGGACGCCGGTCAACTGCATCTTGGCGTGACCATGTTCGAGGCCACCACGACTGCGCTCGGATTAGAACCGCCCTTACCTGCGCCCACGTCCGTAAGTGCGGTTTTGGGGCCGGAGGACCATTCTATTACAGTAGACGGAATTGGGTTGTTCGAGATGGATATGTATATGTCTGGGATGCACGGCGGTCACGGCAGTGGCAAGACGTCCTCTTTCAAGCGATGCTTATTTTTAAATGACATTAGAGCAGTGAACGTCGCCGATGCCTTGGTGCGGGCCATTCAGACGCGTCCCTCGCCCCTCTGCTATCTCCATCTGCTGCAAGGTGGCGGGGTTGTCAGTGACATGGCGGCCGATGCCGCTGCTTTCGGCTGTCGAGACTGGGATTTTGCTTGTGTGCTAACTGGAGTCTGGCCCCGTGATCAAGACGGGACTGAGGTCTCTCGAGCAGTAATGCAGTGGGTTTACAAGGCCGTTGAGAACCTGCTGCCTTACTGCAGCGGAGTTTACGGGGCTGATCTCGGACCGGACCCTCGTGACGCCGCCCTTGCCACCAAGGCATTTGGACCGAACCGACCGCGTCTAGCCCGTCTCAAACGCAAGTGGGATCCGTATCATGTGTTGGCTTACACCTGCCCGCTCCCGCAAGCGCCGATGGAACCGAAGCTCATCATCCTCGTGACGGGCGAACACTGTACCGGCAAGGACTATTGTGCTGAAATCTGGACCTCGGTGTTTACCAAGATAAAGATCACAGCACGTGTAGTCAGCATCAGCGACTTGACCAAGCGAGAGTACGCAGCAGCCAGCGGTGCCGACCTGAATCTCCTGCTTCAGGACCGTACTTACAAGGAACAACATCGGCCAGCGCTGACAAAATTCTTCGAAAGCCAGGTACGAAAGCGACCTCGGCTTCCAGAGGAGCATTTTCTGAATGTAGTATACGGGGCCGTCGACGTAGACGTCCTTCTAATCACAGGAATGAGAGACGAGGCGCCGGTCGCAGCCTTATCACATTTGGTGCCGGACAGCAGACTACTCGAGGTTCGCGTCGAATCTAGCCAAAATACGTGGTGGGTCAGTCGGGGAGGCGATGGCGGAGCTGTTGATGGTACTGAAAGTGACGATAACAAGGGCCCCAAGGACACCAATACTAGCAGGTCGCATTCGACGGCCCGGGACTCCCGCCCTAGCCTGATATTCAAAAATGACACGATGGGGACCGAGGCAGCAGAAAGGTTCGCCGAAGACTCCTTGCTTCCCTTCGTCCACGGGGACTTGCAGCGACTGGCCAATATGGTGCGTTCAGTATCCGACTTTCCACGACCGAGTATTGAGTTCCGCCACGTGCTTGGCATCTCTCAGCACCCGGGTGGGTTGTCTCTGTGCACGTCGTTGCTGCAAAATCATTTCTCTGGCGACTGGGCTGACATTGGTGCACTGGCCTGTTGCGAGGCCGGAGGCTTTATCTATGCTTCAGCGTTAGCCACGCGGGTTGATCTGCCCTTGGTCCTCATTCGTGAAGCTGGCAAGCTCCCCCCACCCATCGTTTCCGTCATGAAGTCGCCATCGCATATCTCCTGGTCGGCATCCCAAGATCCCAAAAAGGAGAGGATTGAAATGAACCAAGATGCAGTCCCCAGGGGTGCGCCATTGGTGGTGGTAGACGATGTGCTCGCTACAGGGACGACGCTTTGCGCGGTGCTAGAGTTGCTAGTTGAAGCTGGCATTGGTGCTGAAGATATCAGTGTCATGGTCGTGGCTGAGTTCCCCGCCCACCGTGGCCGAGAACTGTTACGCCGGCGTGGCTATGGTGGAGTGAATATTCAGAGCCTTTTGGTCTTTGGTGGTGCTTAAAAGAGGAAGGACAAGATGTTGCAATGTTGGATTTCCGGTAGAAATGTCTTGTGATGTCCGTTCCGCGGGCTTGAAACTTGTCTCTCGCTTACCTTAGTGGAGATGAACAGCATATTTTCACTTACATTGCCAAATCTTATCCACGGACATCTCTATGAACTTGTCTCAGGCAATCCATGGTCTCGTCATGACCGCTAGGTTCCGGACTGATGAGATCTGAGGGTCCATAATCTCACCTGACTCGATGGTCGTCAGGTATATCACATAGTACTGCTATAGGTCTGTGTCTTTGGATGAGGCACAGTCGTGAAACCGGGTCTTGAATTCTACGGCAACGGTGCTCGTAGGGGTTAAGTAAAGGAAGTGTTACGTTGGCCTTGTTCGTAAGAGAGACTTTATTAATCCACATTCATTAAGCTACAACCTGGGTATTGCAATTCTGTTATGCTTAATTTGCATAGATTCTTTCCTACCCCATATACCACCAAAGTGGGCCACAGATCAATGGAGTGGATTCCAATCTGGACCCACTCCCAATCTATTGTTACCATAAATCAAGATAACCTGGTACGTGATTCTTCAATTGAAAAGCTATTCATCTCTACTATTGATTCCATCAAGAAAGTGACAGGATCAGAACCTAATTCAAGAACCCGTCAACTAACCAATTCCCAGGCAAACTCTTGCTCCCAGTTAATCTACGATGAGTTTCTTCCTAAATGGCATAATTGATATTTATATTCATAGGGCTGGATGTGATCATGATGAGTTGTCCCCTTGAACTATCTCACCCTCTGCTAGTGGCTTACTCAAACCCCACGCTAACTCCTCCATTTTGTTGCTTTCATAGTAACACATCATGGCCAATGCTAGACTCAGATATCGTACTCGCAAACGACTCTCATATACCTTCTAATCGGATATGGGCCTTTTCTGTTTGTGACTTGCAACAATAAGTGAAATCCACTGAAGACACCAGTGGAAGGGTTTCTCTCTGGCTCTGGTGCAGTGATCTGAACCTTAGTGCCGAGTACCACATTGGTAAACCCAGCATCGTTGAAATCAAGCTTGCCGCTCGATCCTGGTTGAGATTCAAGAGCCTCCATCTTCACCTCCGACTCAAACTCCGTAGGATCTGGATATAGTGCCCATTGGAACTCTAAACGACTGTTGTCTGTTGGATTGTCAGGGTCGAATGTAAGTCCCGCGTCAAATGTATATGATGCATTGCCTTTCACTTGAACAATGACTGGGTCCGGACCCTGTTGACCATTGATATTCAAGACAGGCGGGTGTCCGACAGCTGAAAAGTTGGAAGTGAGAGTCCATTGTATTCGAGCTGCGAAGTCGTCCTGATAGGCTGCGCGCCAACGCCAGATTGATGCCTGGGGTGTTGAATAGCTCTGTCCGTCAATACCAATCACGCTCTCTGGTGAATCAACGAATAGATTGGAATCAATCCCGCCGGGCCAGTCGATTGGAGCCATCGGTCGGTTATATCTTCCTCCCCAGCTACCCCAAGTAATATGATCACGATATCCAAGGCCATTCTGGACTAACCAGAGGAAACTAGGAGTATCGCCTTCCATACCGTACATGATCTGCGGGTACTGAGACCCTAAAGGCCCCAGTCGAATATTAGCATCCAGCCACGGATTCTGAACCACGCTCGAGTTAACACAAGGGCAATCGGCGAAGAAGATTCCGGACCATGTTGCCAGCTCGTAAGCATTCCAAGCATGTATGGACACGACATAAAATATGTCCGGGTAATGGGCCCGAATCCAAGGGCCTGTATCATCCTGGTCCGAGATGGCGTATAACCTGATCCGTGACCTTAACTCAGCAGCTTCAGCAGGAGGCATGGTATTATCCATGTGAAGTAGTGCTTGTGCGAGCGTGTTGGCTCCGCCCCAAACTGTGATGAAAAGAGGATCCTCGGACTCCTTTAGAGCGAGAATAATGCGTTCAGCACCTTCACTCAAAGGTTGGTGTAACGCTGCTCTCCCGTAAACCTGCGATTACGTAAATATGGGGATCTTCAACCTGCATAAGTCGAGATCCGGGGGGGGGGGCTCACGGATGGCCCAGATGTTACGAGGGATAGTAACTCTTCGGCACTTTGGTATGGCGTGCTTGGGCTGACATGGTGGTTCAGATTGTCGACAACCTCCCCATACGCGTTAATGATCTTTCGCATCTCTTCTGGATGAGTTCCGTTCTGGAGCCACCAGGAAGTAGTTGCACAGATTCCACGGGTGTCAAACTCGTTTGAAAAAAGGAGATAGCGAACAAGAGACATTGAGTCGTCAGGCTCATTGAGAATGTCGGATAATATAAAAATTCGTGGTTTCCACCCAAAGGATTGTAGCTTGCTGAGGTCTGGGTCACTCTCCTCGTTATAAACGCTTGTATGGCCCCATCCTACGAATAAGATGAGATGGGCAAACAAGGTAACTATAACTCTGAAATTAAGACGTGCCATTTTCTATGGTCTGAATACCCAGTATCTTTGAGAAAATGCTGACACAGAGCTGTATACCTGATTCCAGCGAGACCACCACATCTTTTCAATTCTCACTTAGGACTAAAATTCGCCCTTATATGACCGAGGTAGCTTGTAACTATCGAGCATTCAAGTTTCCATCATTATTCCGAACCCTTGTTCTTATTTACCCCGCAGGTCAATCGATCTCTCTCCATCTAGTGTCGGTAATTATCAAATCCATGCTGGTGGTTGGAGACACCGGTTGCATGTGGGACGAGTCCAAGAAATAATTAGAATAGCTACACTTTCAATCATTTTGTGATGTCACATTAGTCCTAAGATGGTAAACATAGTAGATCCTCAACCCGACGCTCACTCGGGAAATCGGGTTATTGTTACTTGTGCAACTTACGAAGTCCACCATGCTTGTGGCTTCGCACTTATTCGTGCCTAGGTTGGAGAAATATTTGTTGAGGATATGACTGCATATCAAGCCGATAACTCCTCTTTTACAAGCGACGGGATGAATGAAGCCCAATCCCCGAAAGCACAGCTTGACCACTCAGGAGAGCTCCTATCACTACGTCCGGCGAAACTATACTCCTTCGTAGCCTCACTGGCATTGGATTAATTGTAAGTGAAGTCGGTCTGACACCCCGCTGAATCATGTTAAAGAGCTATATACTAACTATTCAAACTTAACCGTCCTCAGATGGCGGGAATCAAAGCCCTCTTTCAAATCGTGTGCTTCATCGGTGGCTTTGTTGCTGCGTCTCTACCTGGAGAACATAAAAGACAGCTGAGCAGCAATAAATTGGGCACCTTTTTGAGTCCTGCAGCAGTCGTGCGGCCACGATATAGATATTGGTATAAACCTTCTGCATTTGGGTTTTCGGTTTCGTGGTTTTGCTTATACTACTCGGCAGGCTTCCAGATGCGAGTGTAAAACCCGAGTATGTAGCCAAGGATATTGCCGAACTGGGGACTCGAGGAGCTGGGGGTATTCAATTCCTCAACTACTACAACTACGGTGGTATCTCGGTGAGTTAGTTCAACAACTACGCAGAGTTTGAACTAAATATGTTAGGGATCGGCGGCTACGGACTGGAACATCTATGGTTATGGCACACCAGCTTATCGAGAAGTGTTAAAGGCTGCTTTACAAGCACACAGAGATAACTCCTTAGTGATGGACTTCTCCATGGGCCCACAGTCTGGCCAAGGAGTTCCAGCGGAGCCTGATAACCCTGGCCTAGCCTGGGACTTGGTGAGGATCACTAGTCCATAGGTACGCTTTTCACGGAGCTTACAAAATTATAGGTTTCATACAATGTCACGATCCTTAATGGCAGCTATTCTGGCCAGTTGCCTGGTTGGGGAAGAGGTAACCTTGTATCCGCTGTGACATTAGCGGTGTATAACGCCACGAACAAAACCTATAATCCGGGAGGTGCCTTAGGCTCGTACTTCCAACGCAACTATACTGAATATCTTATTTCTGCAAGGTCACTCACTGAGGTAACTGACTTAGTTTACGATGATGGGTCTATTGAAACGACTGTATCTCCTGTGGACGGTGCCCAGTATTATCTTTTATATGCATCCTATGCTCAACGGTCTTACGCCAGAGCTTGTGTTGCATCAAGCTCCGACCCCCAAAATATTCTTCAGAACGGCTCCTTAGCCGTGGATCACTTCTCAGACACTGGAGCCAGAGTGACCACGAAGTTTCTCGAAGAGTATATCCTGATTGATGGCATTAAAGAATTGATGATGGATGTTGGGAATTATGTCTGGGAGGATAGTGTAGAAATCCCGTCCTATACGTATTGGACCCCTGCACTCACTCAGCTTTTTGAGCATGAACACAATGTAAGTGGGAAGAACCGCCCTATATAAAATGATCAGTGACAAGAAGAAGCCCGGAGAGAATCTAACTTGTACCAGTACTCGATAACCAAATATCTGCCACTTCTTGCAGGCAATGAAGGATATATCCCAACGGCAGGAGGGCCAGTTCAATTCATCACTGACAGCAATGATACAGACGCCAGGGTTATAGCTGACTTTCGGTCAATTCTATCAACAGGCTTATCGAGCTATCTGCGAAACCTCACAAGTTGGACTCAACAGTTCCTGGGGCTAGAATTCTCTCAACAGGTTGGATATAATCTACCGGTGGACATGTTGCAGTTAATCCCCGATGTAGATGCCCCTGAGACAGAGACCTTGGCATTTACCAATAGTATTGATGGGTTTCGACAATTTTGCGGCCCTGCAAACCTGGCCGGGAAGTCCGTTATATCTATTGAGCTAGGAGCCGACATTAGCCGTACCTATATTCAGACATGGAGCGACATCCTAAGCGAAGCCAATCGTGCCTTTGTGGCCGGTATCAACCAGATGAGTATACATGGAGCGACCTATTCGTATGAGTACGCCAATACCACCTGGCCAGGATTCACTTCCTTCCAATATATGTTCTCAGGACAGCATTCTCGTCATCAGCCAGCATGGGACGTTGGCTACAAACAGGCAAACGACTACCTCTCCAGAGTACAATTTGTCCTGCAGTCTGGAATCCCTAAAGTAGACATTGTTTTCTGGGATAAGCAAACGGCTCAAAACTCCTTTATCCCGTCTCTCTACCAATCAGATGACTTGGTACGCAAGGGCTACACGTATACCTATCTCTCGCCTGAGAACTTCGAACTTGATGCAGCTTACGTGGAAAATGGAGTTCTTGCGCCTTCAAGACAACAGCTCAAGGCGCTTATTATAAGGGAGAACGATACAATGACGGTCGATGGTGTTAAACATCTCGAAACGTACGCGAAGGCAGGACTTCCAATCATTCTTTCAGGCGCATTGCCATCGGCCTACGCGAGTAGCGATAAAGATGCGATTCAGAGCTCCAAAGAAACCATGAAGGAGCTTTTGAACTTAGAAAACGTCCACCGGGTTCAGGTCGACACGTTCGCTGAGTTTCTGGCAACGATTGGGATTCACCCAAGAACTCAAATCGAAGGAAATGGCACTTGGTATACGATTTGGACTGAGTTCCCCAACTCAGATGTCTATGTCTTCATTTACAACGAGGGAAACTACAGCGTGGGCAACGTAACCTTTGCAACCACGGGAGCCCCTTACCTCCTCAACCCTTGGACAGGGGAACAGACGCCCATCTTTGAATACAGTTCAAGCGATGGGAAAACCGCGGTTCCATTTGCCTTGAAGAGCAATGAGACGAGGATCGTACGTTTCGCGACGGCAGAACAACCCAAATCAAGCGCCCAAGTTCTCCCTAGTGGAGAGTCTATGCTTGGGTGGGTTCTTGACGAATCTTCTGGGGAGGTCTGGGCTAAAGTGGCTTCGACCGAGGGACCAGTGTCGCTAACTCTAGCTTCCGGAAATTCGATCAAGCTATCGACACGATCCGAACTGCCGTCGTCGTTCAGCTTGTCTAACTGGACAGTCACTGTCGAGCAATGGCTGCCCCCATCGGACCTATTCAACGTCGAAATTGTCGCAAACAAGTCGAATGTCACGACAACAGTATCTGGATCCCAGCTTGCTTCGTGGTCTGATCTGAACCTCACAAATTCGTCCGGAATTGGCTATTACACGTCGTCCTTCGTTTGGTCTTTACAAGAAAATGACACTGGCGCGTACTTGGTAGCACCGCCTGTTCAGCAAGGCATCGTAGGCATTCTCAATGACAAGGAGCTTCCACCTATGGACATTGCGAATCCCACAGTTGATGTGACTCAGTTTCTCGCGGAGGGCGTCAATAACATCACCTTGAAAATATCCACCACGCTCTGGGATACGCTTCTGCCCATCTGGTCGAGTCTTCGCACGGGCGGCGGGTCCCCTGAGTTCTCGGCCGAAGAGTCCGGATACGGCCACTCACAGAATGGAATCATCGGCGAAGTTCAGATTGTCCCCTACCAACTGGTTAAGGTTCATTAAACATGATTAATCCGATTCCTGGGGCTATTCATTTCATATATATTGGGTATCGCTCAAAAAAAGGGGGTGAAACGTTCTGCTTTTTACTATGGATATTCTCCGAAGAACATCTGTTTACGTGGATTGATCTAAACCAATTTTATCAAGTGGGCTTGCTGAGCAGTGGTAGCGCCCAACTATTTCTAATTACCTAGTTGAGATTAAATCATCGCAGTTTGACTAGAGCAGGGTACTCTGCTCCAGGGTCCCCATGCTTCCCCAATTATTGCACTGACCATTTAGTTGACGGTCGCATGTAGTTAGTTTTTCCGTCTGTTCATTCTCGCATCATAGGCATTTACATCAATCCGCATCATCACCAGCAGCACAATAGGTACTGCGGGCTCTTAGGGCCTGCCCGTAGAACCACAAGACAAAAACGACGACCGAGCCAATCACCGCAAAGCCAGCTGCTAGTACTGTAGCACCGAATCCAAAGCCTAAGCTGTCGAACATATATGGAGCGAATAGGGGGAAGAAGGCGGCCGTGAGACTTCGCAATACAAGATTCGTAGAGATGGCAGATGCTGCGTACTGCGTGTAGGTATCGATAGTGTAAACCGACACACATCCAGAACAGACGTATACTCCCATGGCAAATATTAAGCTCCCGATGTTAGGCATAATCCAATGAACCCTCGCTTGGCCGGACCATCCCCACCAAAGCAACCCTACGGGGACGAGTGTAGTTCCGATAATCATGGTGGGAACTCGGAATTCGGGACGCCCGACACCATTGTTATGGGCCTTGAGACGGGAGTAGACGTAGTCGTTGAGATGGCCAGCAATGTTTACGCCAAGGATAAGACCAATTGCAAAGGATATATAGTTCAAGCTCCCAATCCCAACGCTTTGGTTATACTGCTCCGTCCACATGCGGGGATACATAAAGAGGAACAGGAACATCGTGCCATACAAGAGAGCCATGTACGTGGCGAGGAGTTGAACAATGACCTGCGTGCCGAGCATGCGAAACGGGCGTTGCAGGTTGGCTCGCATCAGCTCGATGAAGGTATGTTTCTTTTCAGGGGCCTTCCCGGACCCCTCCCCGCCGTTTGCCTGGGCTGCCATCTTTCGGAGACGAAGTTGCTCTAGTCTCGGCTCGTACGTCTCCTTCATGAAGAGGACGGCGAGGACAATGACGAGGGCGGACGCAATCGACGTGATCCAAAACACCCATCGCCAATTTATCCCCTGCGAGATGAAAGCACCGCAGATGGGACCGAGCGCCGGGCCTAGGAGGGGCGCCGCCATGAAAATAGCGAACGCCCTGCCCCTCTCCTCCGCTAGCCACAAGTCACCGAGTACACCGCCGGCTAAAGCATCCGCAACGCATGCTCCAAACCCGGAGAGCAGACGGAAAGCCAGCATCTGCCCGACCGTCCGGCTCGCTCCGCATCCGATGTTCCAAACGAGAAAGATGGTGCTGCCGACAAGGAGGACGGGCCTACGGCCGTAAACTTCCGAGAGAGGCGCCAGAAGCAAGGGCGACAGGCCGACTCCGATCAGGATCAACGAATTGACGAGAAGCCACTCGTAAGATTGCCTAATATCTAGGTCGTACGAGATCTGTTCCTCCACCGGAGCCAGCATCGTCTCAGAAAGAGGTTGCAGGAATGCGAAGCCCGAGAGGATCAGCGTGGCCGTCCATTTCTTGCTTCGGGGCCAGTACTTTGGCCGATGCGGATCCGTTGGTCCTGACCATGCCTTCGAAATCTAATCAGTTGAAGCTCTACGGGCGCTCGAAGTCTACCCCACGTACTGATTGCACTTGTGCCTCTTCATCTCTGAAGTCTTCTAGGTGGCCAAGGGCCTTGACTTCAGGTTTTGTCGTGTCCATATCGACGTTGTCTTCAAATTGGATCGAGCAAGCGGTCCAGGTTTATCACACGAGCCGAATTACCAAGCCCCAGGGCCTTATCCTGCTAGCGTCATAAGCCGTATGAGAGCATAGTACACAAAGAACGGTTTGAAAGAAACGGTTATGGTTGATGAAGCGAAAAGATGAGGGGCAAACCCTAGAACCTTTGGGAAGATGCCAGTAATTGCGATAAACTTGCAGGGAAATTGGCTGCCTAGTACTAATGAATGCCTTGGCGAGTAAGGGAGAATGGATATCTCGTGGTACAAGGGAAGTGGCACAGCTTGTACGAACAAAACCAACAGATTGTATATCGTGATGCCAAGAGAATACTTGGTTCAAATGCCGACCCTAGATAAGCGCACCGCCACTTCTATATGGAACCTCATACAATACCTAGGTAGGTAGGTACCTAAGGTATGCTATGCTGGCTCTAACCCTAAACGTAGCGATTCAGCGATGCTCAGATAGCCATGTCACACTTAGAAAAGAATTGAACGATGCTTGATCCGACTACTGGGGGGAGAATCTAGCTGGTCCGAAAGTCTTGATGGAGCCTCAATAATACCACCCCCGGCTTATATCACATAGTACAAAGATGATGCCAAGTCGGTCTTGCTCTGGATCAAATACTACGTGACATACTATATTTGAGGAAACATGAGCGCCTGTAAAGGTAAGATTTCCACGGGTCACGGCGCCAAAATATATGCAAACAGCCGGCTGCCAAGACGCCGGGACCAATTACAACAAGTTTTGCTTACCTTCTTTTGCGTCGCCACCCAATTTGATTGAGGACCGGCAAAGGGAAGCCTGCGTATTCGTGGGTATCCGAAAGACAAGTCGGACCAAGGATGACAGGGTCCGGGGACTGGTCTAGGTCCCAATATAGTGCTGACCCCCGTCTCGGAATGAAGTGTGTAAGATTAATAGTGCAGCTTACTGCCTTTGGTGGAGATATTGTGGGCTGGGCTCAGTATTGACTGTGGCTATATTCTGCCTTGTAGGGCGGCGGCCCCGCCTAGATATGCTGCATCTGCCGTGCGACGATTCTGATAGGTTCTATTCGTTTGGTTCGTAGGACAAGTATCAACCAGAGCTGACGTCCCAAGCTTCAACAACCCCCACCCACTCCCCCCTCACTCAAAGGTCTCGGAAAAGATCAGGGTCCTGACTTCAATGCTTTTTCTTGGCTTCGCATTCTCAGGGACATGATGATGCCTTATGCTAGAATGCACGGCATCTATCCATATTAATTCGCATCAGCGCCATTCAGGCAACAGATCTAGTAGGAAGTAGGACTTTAGGACTTACAGTGTGCCTCGACGTCTGGTTCCGAATCGAAGTGCTTGAAAATCAATGCCTCATCAGGAGTCTGCTCCTTCAGGAAGTACCACTTCTGGTCTTCATCGTATTTGACATAGTAATTAGTGCTTATGCTGCCTTGTCGAATCGAGTCGGTTTCCACGAGGTCGGCGGGCTTCACGGTTGTCCCGTCGCAAACTGCAAGCGCCCACTCTTCAACTGGGTGATACAGTGGCTTCCACACACTATCAAAAGTGGTAATTAGCATGGTTTTAGCGTCTCAGGATGGTATGGAGAGGAATACTTCACGGCTCGGATGCGTTGTTGAAGGATCTTGGATACATCCTGTGGGAAGCTGCTTTGAATCCGTTGCAGGATAGAAATTGGGCATGCGTCTATATGGGCGTAGTTGCTAGGAAGTAATGGCTGACTCTGGTCACTGAAGTTGATCTTGTCGGCTGTCGATTCGCTGCGACTGCTCCGAACCTGTATCGGAATGAGCTCCATGTCCGTTCACTGAATTGATTGTTCTTACTCTCCAGTCGAACACAAACACAGTGCCGACGTCTTGTAAGCTCTCTTTGAGCATCTTCTTAACAGCCGGGATGTACTCTGTTTGGATCATGTCTTTGTCTGAAAGTTCCGTGAAACCCGGAAGGCGACGGGTCGTGAAGCCATGAGTATCAACTTGGAAATCATCGGCTCGTTCCCGAAAGTCTTCCACGAGAACATCCTTCTCATCCCAGGCAAGATTGGTCTTTCGCTTATCCTGAGCGTCTGGGAGGATGTCCATAAAGATTTGGAACGGCCGCTCTTTTTCGTACAGTGGACTCCATTTCAGAAATTGGATTGAAGCTTTCTCGGCCATTGTTCAAACAAATTCAGGCACTGATATATCTGTCTGCTCTGGAGACATACAAGATTCTCCTCGATTTAGGGATATCATAGGAAAATGGTCTGCTGGAGTCTAACATCGCGTGGACTAGCGAAGTGATTCAAGAGGAGAAGGTGGTGCGCGAGACGGCATAATGCGGCAATCTAGACACGCTCGCCTAGCTGCACTTGTCAACGAATCGCAATAGGGAAATCTGCGAACTCCGTGTCTTTGATGTACATCAGACGATGACAAAAATGTCTCTACAATACAATTCTGGTGATTCACCGGTGCAATGACGCATCACTATCAAAGTGCTATGCTGAGAATGCGGCCTACCTACAGACCTTTCTTAATGCAGTGATCGGGGTGGGTTCCATTGATGTTACATTACTGCTGCATGCTTGCAATATTCCGTGATTGGGTAGTTGAGAAATCCGCCATTTTAGAGTAGTTCATGATACGAACTGTGCATGGAATGTCGGAAGAACTGATTATATAGGGTAGGACTATACTGCGACTGATCTACTAGCACGCCATGTCTTGGTGGCTTGGATCGGTTCCATATGCAGGATGTACACACTTGATTGGAGCCAAGTATCATATGACCGAGGCAGATACCTACGCCTTGGTATTATGGTATCAAATACGCTTTCATACCATAGATTTCATAGAGAAGCACTATGGTTATAAGACACATATAACTGCTCACTTGACACTGAAGGAAATCAAATCTACATGCCTCAACGTCCTTCTCTCTGCTGAATTTGTTATACTCTACCTAAACCACAACTTACCTAAGCCAAGATGTCCAACCATTACGAAGCGTTCGCGAAAGCCATTGTTGAGCAAGCTGCTCAAGACAAGCGAGCTCAGCCATGGAAGAACAGCGTCGACACCCAACTACCTCCTTCCACTGAAGAATGGGTCGAAATCAGCAGACATACCGAGGCCGAAGTCGAGACTGATGTTCGAACCAACGCCTTTCCCATGGGCGAAGTCGACGTCCGAGCGAATGCGTTCCCCATCGGCCAGGTTGACGTCCGGTCGAACTCCTTCCCTATCGGAAACGTTGATGTCAGATCGAACGCCTTTCCGATTGGGCAGATCGATGTTCGATCCAACGCTTTCCCTATTGGACAGGTAGATGTCCGATCTAATGCATTCCCTATCGGGGAGATCGATGTTAGATCTAATGCCTTTCCCATTGGGATGGTTGATGTTCGCACAAACGCATTCCCAGTTGGAGATGTAAATGCTCTGACCAATGTGTTTCCGATCTAAGAATACTCAATGTATGATTACTTCCAGGTTTCCATTGTATGTTGTTAGTTCCTTGCTAACCGTTAATCAGCTATGTTGCAAGGTGCATAAAGGTTTGAACGGGTATTTGAGATGGGATAGGAGTTATAGTGGACATTCTCAATCATGTAATTGAATTTTGGGCAGACACAGTAGACGCTCGCTTACACAATAATACTATCAATTATCCCACCATATTGCCATCTAATGGTCTTGCTAGATTGCTGACGTGGGAACGCGTTGATACCTAGAGGTGCTCAATGTAGGTACCTAGGTGGGAGGTACCTAGGTGGGAGGTACCTAGGTGGGAGGTACCTAGGTGGGAGGTACCTAGGTGGGAGGTACCTAGGTGGGAGGTACCTAGGTGGGAGGTACCTAGGTATGCAGCTAATTTGAGAAGTTGTGTAAGAAGTTGAATTACGATCTTGTTATGTCACTTCTCTCTAAGTCGTTAGTATGATGTCCTATACCTTTTATGCACAATATTGAAAACATCTTTAGAACGGTTAGAAGAAGCAAGTCCTGCAAAATGCTTCATTCAGTAAATCAGTTGAGGTTAACAGAGGTACTATTTATCAGAATCATCTACTAAAACAACACTCATTTCATCTAAAATAATGGGATAAGGCAGATAGATTAATTCTGCTCCCATGGCTTGATCGTCTTTCCTTCTTCGTACTTCCCACCTACTGGTCTCCACATGAGCCAGAATGTAAATGGACCGACTTTCTCCTCGACTTCCTTCCATTTCTCATCAGGATTCTCAGTCTTTGGTATATTTACATTCTCCTCAATGTAGATAAAGCCGTTTGCTTCGTAGAGAGGTCTTCCGTACGGAGTGGAGTCTAGGAAGAACTCATATCCTAGTTCATCTGCTTTCTTCATACCCCAATCCATGAATTGCTGCCCGACACCTTGGCGTCGGTAATCAGGATGAGTAAAGATGATGAATAGATCTTGGCTCTTCGTAAGTCGCGAGGTTGAGGGCTACTATCGTTTGACTATACTTACACACGTGCGGTCTCTGTGCAACTCGGGCTCTAGGCGCCGAATGGTTCACGAGCGCCTTCTCGACGAACCGACGTGAGCTATCGTCTGGGAACCAAGTCACCTGTGAGGGTGGAGGGTTTGCAAACGGATTCTCCTTGTGAATATTCCAAAGAGCGCCACCAGCGATCTTGCCAGTGTCGGTATCAACTACCTTCTGCCAGTAGCTTGATGGGTCATGAGTGTGCCAGAGCTTTAGCCGAGTGGCGGCCTCGTCGATGGCTTCTTCACGAGCCTTCTCGCCTGTTCCATGAATTGGAAAGAAGACGTGGAAGAACTTCTGGGGAGGATCTTCATAGGATTCGAATAAGCATCTAGCGATGCCCGGAAAATCAGTGTCGGGGTTCAGCTCCTGAAGCTCTAGAGGCATTGCGGCAATTTCAGTCAAGGGCTCGGACGCGGACAAAGTAATGTTGTTGGGTGACGGGGTGGAGGTACGGGGATATTATGAGGAATATGCACGCTTAAATGCCTAGAGGTACCTAGGTGTGTCAAGCTAGTCTTCATATACCTACCTAAGGTAGGTATTACAAATACATGTCCTACCGATATAGTACCTCTTTATTTCTTACCTGCCTTATAATATTAGGTTATTCCGCTATCCCTTTCTTTAGGTAATTTAGGTAATCACTGCTACCTTTGACGGTTGGAATTAAGTTAATAGCTGTTGGTTACACGACAGAATGGTAGAGTGTTGTTGGAGCGCTACAACCACCCACCGCGAACCGGGTGCGTGTTTATGCTTCATGTACCTGGTGAAGCGTGATAACGTTGCCTTGCTGCTAGGTTTTATTTCCCCATGGGGATTGATTATAAAATTTTCATTACCTAAATCATCTTTTATTCTAACGTATATGTACCCCCTAAGGTAATTTAAGTAGTCGAATTAAGCTTCAAACCCCTTGTCTAGAGAACGCCATAGCGATATGTTAGCGGATCCTAGTTGAAAGAAACGGAAAATATTCATGGTGGAGTCTCGAGTTTCAGCTAGCTCTGCAACTAGCTAAAAGCCATCCACGCGCTTGGATCCCCTAAGATTGAAAATGCCCAGATCTAACCCCCCCGGAACTTTGTGCGGGTAGCTTTAGGCTAGTATATGAGCTGAATGCAGTGCTCTGTTCGCCTTTAAGGTCTAGAACGCCCTATAAATTGATAGACTCGGTTGGCCGGTCATTGGAAAGAAGAAAGAAGACGAGATCCGTATATACGTCATGTCAGCATCGCATCTCGGCATGCTCGCATTACATATAATACGTACGATGAAAGGGCCGAGTTGATTACACCGTGCGAGCTAGTGGAGCGATTGGTACATCGGCCAAGCTTGAGCTTGCCCGCTCCCCGGCCGAGGGATCTGCTACTACACAGCGTCATGGTATGATCTTCTAAGTCCTTCGCATCGTTCCGAGGTTCATTGATATTGCTGCTTACTAGCTGCGTCACCCCTCTTACGAATCCAGGTAGAAACTTTCATGATACCAAGCAAATATCTGCCAAGTTCATGTTTTTTTATTCCATGTCGCATCTGGTCCCTTGCCTAACATGACAATCAACCCCCGCCCTCCCGTTGAACGTGGCAGCGAATTGCCATTGGAGCTGAGCGATGCCACTCTTGCTAACCACAAGTAGGGGTTCCAGTGTCACCTTGAACCAGAATCACAAGCCCATGGGAACTGTCTAGGTTTACATACGACATAATCAATCCTACAATACCGACCTTCTAGAAGTTGACTAATGATTGGGCTAGTACGCGACGGCCAAGACATTCCCATCCGATAGGTAGCATTTTGTGGAAGAAGTCCCACACATAATGCAGTCCCGCATGGCGCAGACGTGGCGGATACCAACCACCCCAGGCTTGGGGGCCATTTTCTTATCACGACGAGACCAATGGCTTTCTTGGGTTCGGTAGCCCTATGCTGCACGGAGGGAGTCAATAGCTTGCTTTTCCCTTGCGGTAATTATGGATTATGCCGGAGAGATCGTTCACCCATTTCCTCCCAGGCAGAAACGATCAGATACAAGGATCGTTGTCGCGTGTGATAGACAAACTGAGCCCGGCGAGGGATTATACGCAGACTACCTAACCTATAGGTACCTAAAATATTAACATGAACCTCGATAATCGCGTAATAAACGGTACTGTCGCCTATGCTAGAAAATGCTTACTAACCCTGGACCTCCCCGTACATCATCTGCCATCTCGTTGTCGTTCTGTGACGTTATCCTGAGTTCTTCCTCCGCTCCCCGCATGCGACCAAAATGGTTCAAAGAACCGCGGACGCGAGTCAAACTGCGCAAATAATTATATGGTTTCTATTCGTCGTAGGAGTCTTCAGCGTCGGCGCCGGCTTAGGAACCAAGTATGCATTGACTCGAAAGCTAGCGTGGGATGACGGGCTGATGATTCTGGCTCTGGTTTGTCTCTCCGAACTTGTGGCGTCCTAATCCAACTCGGCTGAATCGCGCTAGGCTCTATCCCTTGGCCAATGCATCTCGATATCTTTGGCAACTTCGCAAGGTCTTGGAAAGCCCTTGGATACTTTGAGTAGCGACTCAATAAGCGGCTTTCTCAAGGTATGGGTGCCGGTTTATCATCCTGACTTAATCGCAAACTAACAATACATACCTCTTATTGAAGGCGGAATACGCTAGCATTCCCCTCCAAATACTTACTTTCGCCTTGGTCAAATGGTCGATCGCCATTTTCATTGAACATCTCAGCCCGGATGCAATCCACCAGCGAATAGACTTAGGTATTCGTTTGGTAGTTGGGTTATGGTTGGTATCTGGAATACTCACCTCTCTCTTCCAATGCGCTGTACCGGCCCCTTGGGACTATCTCGACGGCGCTCGCTGCATAGATCGGGTAGGTTTATTCCTCACTACGTCGATGCAACCGAGACGATTTACTAATCGTAAAAGCGAGCTTGGTGGACTTACATCGCGGTACTCAACATCATCACCGAGGTCGGCATCATTGTTTTATACCTCCTTATTATCTGGAAGCTTCAGATCTCTCGTTCCAAAAAGGCCATAGTGCTCTCGATCTTCCTTACTAGGATCTTGTAAGCTGCATCCTGCCTCGATATCTGAAGATCGTGGCTTGATGACTAACAGTACCTTGCCTTAGTGTGATCGCAGCTGCAGCCGCTCAGCTTGCTGTGTTCTACGATGCATTTCCAGATCCTGACGTCACTCAGGGCATGTGGTTATCTGTTCTACTGAATCAAGTTGTCATATGCGTGAGTATAGTAACGGCTTGTCTCCCTTATCTTAAACCTTTCATGGAAAGTCTTCAGTCAGGTATTGTCCGCGTGGAAAACATTCCGGGGTCTGAGGAAGAGTTATCTCGGGATAGGACTGGAGCGAGCGCATACTATTTGAGTGATTTCAGCAATTCGGCTGCGTGCTCCCGGCCTTCAAACAGATCGATTAATACTAGTAGTAATGGTTAGGGCCTCCTTTTGAGGTTACTAAAATGAAAAGATTAATGCCCATACATAGAGGATACCGGTCTAGAGAATTGAACTATTTAGTAATAGGACGCGAGGCCTTCCGTCCATGTCCATCTGCGATTAGATTTCTCTATCATAGGTCAACGTTTACCCACCCTAGTTTGCCCTGAACGGAGGCCGAAACAACACCCAAGCTCAGGCAGATACCTTATTAGGAGACATCGAATATAAAAAGTTCGATCGACAAGGCGATGGAATATTATGTCAGATGTTTAACTACCTTAGGTAATTAATCCACTAGCTACCTACCCAGGTGGGTAGACATACACCTATCTTCTTCCTAATGGTTGGAGACACTTCTGATATCCGCCATGTAAGACCGTTATGCTAACGATCCGCGACTCCGCCACCGGCAGTTTCCAGCGGCCCAGCCACTGCGGAAGAGTGGGACCCGGTCGCGAACGTACGATACGTAGATCTAACCTTACACGTTTTGCGCAGTTTTGGGCTGATGCCTAGGCTCAGCCTCGGTTTACACGCCGTCACGGCGGATATAAACACCTTTTCCAAAGTCCGGTGCAGAAATGTCGCACCACATCAATAACGTGGTTTTTTGATAATACATCAACACATGGGCCATTGGAACCTTCCAAATAAGGGCGAGATGCTGAAAGGCAATGCTACGGGGACTAGAGATGTGTGCAGCTGTTGTGTTACACACCCAATATTAGACTTGAAAAATTGCCTGCCCATGATTTCGCAAGGGGGACCACTCGCAACCCTGTACGATGTAGGTATGATCGGGGAGGCGGGGCGGGAAGGATTGCAGCCAGTAATCTATTGCAGAATCCAGCAACCATAACGACCATTGGAACGACCATAATATTACATGCGTCGCATTCACCGTGTGAGGTTGCGGCGTTATCTTCGCAAAGCATGCATGTTGAGGAACCGTCCCCCGCTGTACCGCCAAGACTTTTCCAACGTGCCCATGTACTGTGGACGTAGAACCTGAAATCTTGGGTGACTTCCTAATAATAGCTGAAGGAAATGACAGAAGGGAGCCCTGTTTGACGAGCTGCATCCCTCGATGGAAGCGTTTCTTTCAATAATCACTCTCCTATCTGTCCTACTTTGATCTCCTGGAGAGATTCGAGCTGTCGAGCAAGTAACGAGCGTAAATGGGGACCTAAAATTGGACGACAAAACTCTAGGAGTCCGCCATTTAACACTGCTTTTTTTTCTACGGGTCGTTTGCGGTGTATCCGCCAGCGTACATTTTCGTATTCCACTCCCTAGGTAACTTCTCGAATTGTCCACGATCATGGAACTCAACTTCGTGTCGAAAGAGGGCGCGCGGACGAGCGCATACGCGGCTTCGCGCTCTGCGCCGTCTTCGCGCGACGATGCCACGCTGGCGCGCCTGGGAAAGAAACCCGTTCTTAAGAGGAACTTTGGGTTTATGGCAATTCTCGGGTTCAGTTGCACAGTACTGATTACTTGGGAAGGGTCTTTGATGTATGCCTTCTATCTTGCAAGTTGCAACAGGCAGAGCTCCAGCTAACGTAAAGGCAGCGGGTTTATTTCAGGATTACAAAAGTAATATCTCCTCTCTTCTTCAACGATAGCTTCACTAATCGTAGTAGTGGAGGTCCTTCTGGTATCATCTACGGATTCCTCGTCGTCTGGGTGGGCACGTTATCCGTGTTCGCAACGCTTTCCGAGTTGGTATCCATGGCGCCCACTTCCGGTGGTCAATATCACTGGGTCTCGATGCTAGCTCCGCCGTCATCTCGAAAGTTCTTTGGATACATCACGGGCTGGTTGGAAATTACCGGCTGGCAATCGCTTGTGGCATCTGGCGGCTACGTGACTGGCACTATGATCCAGGGGATCATTCTACTGACGCATCCAGAGTATGCGAACAACATGCAGAACTGGCACGGCACTCTCCTGTTTTGGGGTATTATACTACTAAGTTACGGGATTAATACTGCCGTTGGGTCAGTTCTCGCGAAATTCGAGGGACTGTTCCTCGTGATCCATCTTCTTGGATTCTTCGCCACCATATTCCCCCTAGCACTACTGAGCGAGCATTCGGATTCCCAGGCCGTATTCGACTCTTTCTTAAATCTGGGTGGTTGGCAAACACAAGGATTGGCTTTCTGTATTGGTGTTCTCGGCAATGTGTTTGCTTTTCTCGGTGGAGACGCCGCTATTCACGTAAGTGTCGTCCAATCTGATCACTTGTGATATTTAGCTCACGCGCGAGTAGATGTCGGAAGAGATTCGCAATGCTGCTGTTGTCGTGCCTAGGTCCCTCCTAACAGGTCTCCTGATCAACGGAACACTAGGATTCGGCATGTTGATCGCGACGTTATACTGCATGGGTGATATCGATGCGGCGCTAGCTGAAAATCCACATTACCCCTTTATGGCCATTTTCCGCAACGCGACTGGCTCGACTGCCGGAGCGGCGGTGATGTCGGCAATCGTGGTCGTCATGGCGTTTAGTGCTACGACCGGGTGTCTCGCGTCTACGTCGCGAATATACTGGGCTTTCGCCCGTGATCGTGGGCTTCCTGGGTGGAGAACCTTGAAAAAGGTCAGCCCTCGGACGAGTATCCCTATATACTCTGTCATTACTACTGCAGTCATTGCAATCATCCTTTCTCTCGTCAACATAGGCGACGCGACCGCCTTCAACGGAGTTATATCAATCTCAACGGCCGGTCTATTTGGATCTTATCTGGTCGCAGCTGCACTACTGCTTTATCGACGAGTCACAGGAGGTATCCGTGTAGCAAATGATGATGATGTCTTGACTAACACTGTCGGTTCAAGCCTCACATGGGGTCCCTGGCGCCTCCGTGGAGCTCTTGGCATCGCAAACAACATTTTCTCATGCATCTACCTAATCTTCGTCTTCTTTTTCAGCTTCTGGCCGCCAAGTTTAGAGGTAACACCCGAAACCATGAATTACGCTGTGTTAGTGTTTGGTACCGTCATCTTGTTCAGCATGGTATACTATGCCGTATGGGCTAGAAAGATTTATAATGGGCCGATCATCGAGTCCATTCCGTACGCTGGGAGCCCAACCCCTGGCATTTAAGAAGACACTGACTGATTGCCATGTATTTTAAGGAATTGATGTATAGATACCTAGGTATCTAGGGGTATTTATGAGGGAACATGCGGGCTTGTAATGATATTTCAACGAATATACTAATAATCAACTTTCTCGAATCGCATTTTTCATGAGCTTGTGCAGCGCTATTCAACTCCTTACCTCACACCCCACGGAGTAATAAATGGATTTCCCTTGAAGCCCTCCGTTATGAAATTTTATTCCGGCCTTTAAACTACCACGCGTTTCTCGAAGATTCGTTGCCGCGTTCGCGAAATGATCCGCAGCTACTAGATTATGTTACAACGCTGCGTACCGGAAAGATTCATGCTCTAAATCTGTGTTAAATCGGCGAGCTTAGCGAGTATTGAGGGAATATGACGAACTTCATCGATCGGTATAGCTGTCGTGCAATACTCAGGAGTAGAGTCTGTTCTCTTAAGATGCATGGCCAGATGGGAGGATTGCTGCTAGTAAGAAGAATTTGAAACTCGTCTAGATAATTCTTGTACGTGCCGATCCTGGCCTCATCGCTAGCATAACGCTCACCTGCCGACGCCTTCGGGGCTTTAAGATTACCTATAGCTTTGCTGTACTTAACGTCAGTAATCCTGAGGTTTTAGGGGTTTTCTCATGTCACGTAGCGCACCTAAGATGGGAAGAAACGCGTTCTTCCGCAAGGAACTAGAAACTATCTAGCGGAGCTCATGCTTCTTTGTCTGCCATGTCTTAGGTACCTAGGTATAGGTGAAACATCTGACACCTCACTTGTAAATTAGAATAGGCATAGTAGAAACCCATGCCTTTTGAAAAGCGACTCATCGTGCCTTCATGGTGACGTAATCAAGGGGTAAGTAAAAATATTGAGCTATCTACGTGGCACCTAGGATATCCTAACATGAGTCATCTGCCCTACGTACTTCGAGACCGGACCATAGATTTCACATAAATTCCCGTTAGTTTATGCTCACGGCCGTACCCGCTTGAAATCTGCCTACCACAACACTCCATTTAACCATTGTTCGTCGCGTTATCAACGGTGTGCACACTAACTCAATTGTTCTCATAAATAAACCCCGACTATCGTGTTATCGTCTAATTTGCGGAATAATTATTTCTACGTACGGAGAAAAGGGGACGTGGACCTGCAAATCTAGGCTAAGCTCCATATATCCTTGGCAGGCAAGCACCATTTTCGAGCTTTCTGAATGCCACCAATGGCAACGCAACATTTTCTAATGGCCAAGAGGGAAGACACATTCAGTCAGGACTTGACTTCACCTTACTATTAGTTTATATGGCTTTGGTGTTAACATGGACGATGCCCGAGTTGCGGACTCACGGGGCCGAGGATCTCAAATTTGGCATAAACATCGTGTGGCTTCGCCGATTGAACTTGATGACCGTAAAGTTTTGCCCGGTCGCAGTTACATCGCAACTTCACACTAGGGCTTTCGGCCCCATGCAGTGTTTCTTCCCGCTCATTCGTATTGAGGCTAAAATGGCCGTCGCGCGCTGGCGCGTATGCTTCTTCAGCAAGCCCACCGGTGACCCAAATCCGCCCACCGCCTATGAAAGCTTGAAGTCTAGATACCTATTTAAACAGGTCCAGTTCTTGAGCCCTCATTCACCTGTTCATAGCTATTAGTAGTATTCAGCCTTTCAGAAGAGTCCCATCTACAAAATCCATGAGCTAGGATCGACATCGAGCCTCATCAACAATGCTAACACCAGTGCTACTTACGTCCTTGGTTGTGGCCGTGTCGGCTCATCAGAACCTCCATCAGTTTTGGGTGAATGGCGTTTCTCCTGGTTACGAAATAGGGATTCGACGACCTCCCAGTAACAACCCTGTGGTATGTATTGATAACCTGCCGATATCCTAGACAAACATCATGAGGGAATATTTCGCTTACTATTTAGCAGACAGACGTGAAAAGTAATGATATTGTGTGCAACGTTAATGGCGACAAGGTCCCTTCAGGGGTAAATACGGTCCCTGCGCGTGCAGGGGATCAGATCACTGTTGGTTGGGATCCGTCGGGACATCCCGGCCCTATTACTCACTTCCTCTATGGCCCTGTTGATGATGCTGCCAAAGCATCAGGGGTGGGAGCCGGCTGGTTCAAGGTCGACGAGCGTGATTACGTAGATGGACACTGGGCAAACGAAGTCATCCAAAGCAATGGTGGAAACTACACCTTCAAGCTACCTTCTAAGCTGAAGAGCGGCGACTACCTGGTAATTTACCTGTCTACAATACATAAGTCATTACAGAGCACTTACTAACCTACTCCAGCTTCGGTCAGAAATGCTAGCACTTCATGCAGCCCAGACGGTCGGGGGTGCTCAATTTTACATCGGTTGCATACAGTTGAAGATTTCAGGAACCGGAGGCAACTGCTCGCCAACCATATCTTTACCTGGAGCATATAATGCCCAGGATAAGAACATCTACATCCCAAATGTTTATAACGGCTTTGATCCTACGACGTACACCGCGCCTGGGGGGCCTGTTGCGTCTTGTGGTTAGTAAACATTAGCATTAGCCGGATAGGAAGACTACTGCAAGCTACTGCAAGTCCGGTTAACAGCGCTGTAATCTCGGCAAGAACGTGCAATGAAGATATACGCTTATCCGAAGCAAGACATCAATCATACGGTTATCTATCCAGGCAGTCAGTAGGTAGGCAGAGCGGATACATTACGTAAGTTACGCACCTTCATGTACACAGAAAGGCTCCTTCGATAAAAACAAACCCAAAACATTTTTATTCATGTCTAGATACTTTAAATTCTCAAGACTATATACCTCCCCAGGTATAGAACTCCAAACTCCACGTAAACACTACTCAAACATAAACATTGCTAAAACAGTTGAATAAACAGAATAAAACAGTTTGCTTGATGTTCATTTCGGTAGCGTTTACTCAAGATCGTCGGACTTCATCTCATCGCCTAAGGTAGGCTCGTACGTATCTGGAGACGAGGAGTCGTGTTCAATAGAATCAATGACCGCGAACTCGGTAACGTCTTCCTTCTGTTCGCGGCCAGGCGTCAGAGGTGTTTGCGTGGATGACTTGGTTGGTGTCTCTTCTTCGATCTTTTGTTTCTTCGAAGGCTGGTCTGAGTCTGACTCTTCAATTGACAAAGTCCTCTTTAACTGGATGAATTCATTTGACGATTGCTTTGCTGGCTCAGGGATATCATCATCCATAGCCTCTGCAGCCAGTAGCTCTTCGAAGTCGACATCATCTTCCGTCGCCGGTTTCTCCAACACTGGAGACTTTTGCTTTGGCTTAGCCGCAGGAGACTCGGGCTCCGAATCATCGGCGTCTGACATTTCGGAGTCGGAATCCTCTGATTGCTCGCGTGCAACAATTTCGTCAATTGATGTGGGCGTATGGCCATTAGGTAACGGAATAACCACATTACGAGTCGTGTAATGAATCTTCGTATATAGTTCATCCGGTACAATTTCAGGGTCAAGCCTGACATGTTGCAAAGCACTGGGGACGTGGTTCGACTTTTCGCTGGGAACTTCCAGCGCTATTCTCACATTGTAATTCGTGTTTTCGATGGTGCGATTGGCACAGGCGGCCATAATCAGCTGTCTGTAAGCATCAACATCGTGGTTCTCCTCAAACTTAGACCAGAGGAAATCGATGGATGCGTCGTGAGGTTGCGATTGCCTTCGGTGGAGAAGGACCTTCAAACGACGGAATATTTCTCGCGATGCAGCGTATGCGACATGTCCGGTAGACCACTCGTGTGTGGTTTCTTCAATTTCAAATCCCCCAATCGACGTAGGTGGTAAGTAGATGCAGCCCTCTCCCAGAACAGCAGGCAGTCTCGCCTCGAGAAGTTTCCTTCGAACATCTTGGTCTTTGGGCAAGGAGTCGATAATTGCCAGCCGGGTAACTTCGCGGTCGAAAACCTGAGAGTCACCAAGGATTTGCATGGGTTTCGGCTCCACGCGGAAGAAGAGAGTGACCCAGACTCCGTCCACGCGAACGTTCCAGAGAGTAAACTCGCGGTCTCGGATAGGCTTGAAGATTGGGTGCATTTTAATGGACTCAGGGGTGCGTTGTTTCTTGATGTGCTCAAAGCCTGCCCTGGATTGTATCTGCTCAGGGTATTCGGAAAATAATTCCAGTTCGAGTTCATCGTCAACAGCCGGCGTAGACACGATGCTTTGCTGGATCAGATGACGATGTTCCCAGAAGAGTGCTGATCTTAATGTTGTTGCTGAAATGGGACGGTCCCTTGCTATTTGAAGCTGATACATTCCTTCAGCATCTGGCTTGACTCGCGACACCATGTCGTTCGTCTCTTTTGACAGTGTTGCGCCCCAACCACTTTGGACGAACTTGCTGCGGATGACTCGAGCCGCGCATGTTGGCTGTGCCGAAGGCATGATGATTGAGTGATGAGATGGGGCTCTGACTATGATGATGATGTGTCGAATATGTAGGTAACTTCGTTGTTGGGTAGGTTGAATTGCCAATTGAGAAGTTGTTGTTCTTCTTAGGTTTCCTCCATCCTCCTGGAACACAACCCCGAGTTTTATACCAATTCTGACGGAGCTGGTTCTTAGTTTGGGTCTATTCACTGTTCAATTGCTTTCTCAGCCTATCCCGTTTGAAGCTTTGAATGTAATGTCAATGGCTATGGTTTTCGTGAAAGAGTAAGTTCTAGGGTTACAATTATCTGTGGTGACCTTAAAGTCAAGCTCAAATCTCTTACTAGTCAATGAAAGCATTTGTCATGTACTAGTCTTTCAACTCTTTGTCGAATGGTTCGTCGACCCGACGAATGCAGGCACAAAGGACTAGGGATCTACATAATGCCTTTGACAACGACTCCCTATATATCTACGCCTAGGTATGGGCTATTAGAGAAAAAGTGGGACCCTAGAAACAGTTTTGCACGGAATAATAGGCTCGCTTCTAGCTAGTAGCTAGTAGATAGCAATGAATACCTGGTAGTAATACTTACCTAGAGCGGCCCGTATCCTTGAACTCGCGTGAATTATAATAGCTTCCCCCCTGGACCCACCCGCTTCTATTTCGCTGATACTGACATTTGCCGACTGAGATTTATATACTGGGTACCATTTTAGCGTTTAACTGAGGCTCCAAAGGCCGCGAATCTGGATATAATCTGTTGCTTTATGATTGCACCCGTTATACGCCAGGTCGGTAGCGCTCGCAGCGGCGATTTCACGGAGGCATATAATTCCGCATCAGCGCTGCACGGTGCTGCACGGAACTCACGTTACAAAGTTGTTCGTAGCTGGGTCATGAGAGAGGAGCGCGGAATCAGATGGTTGGACTCGTCGTTTCTGGAACATGTAAAAACCATGCTGGGGTTTTGAAGGACTGAAGATATTAGGTACATGTAGTTGGACGCATGGGATACTGACTGCCCTAAATCGGTTTATCAGCTGCTATTACCCAATAGTCTGCAAATATCGAGTAGTTCTCAGAATTAGGCGACACTTCAATGTACCTACCTGTTAATAGTTGCTGGGTCTCAAAACATTCCGCGCCATGAATGAAACCTCCACCGGCAATGGAGAGCCGGAAAAAGAATGAATGCCATATCTTTAAATTCAAGAATAAGAGGAAATGACTGTGAAATTGGGAGAGTACTTGGTTATTCGGAATTCAGAATCCCTTCATTATATCTCTCTGTCGTAATATTGCGATCATGGCGGTCAATCCACCATTCCGTAACTTGATTCGATTCCTCGACGAGTCGCTCATTGAGCGTTATGGTGATGCTGGAGACAGCAGTTTAGATGATATTATAGGCTCACAAGTAGAGATTCTCCATGGCGAAATATTCGACTTGGCACGATCAAGAGAGAAGGCGGTTGTGCGCGAGGTTCGTCATCTTAGTTTTAATCCTTGAGCTGCTCGAAGTTGGATTCCGAGCTGATACTTTCGCAGCTACTCCCGCCCATTACTTCAACACCTCTTTTTATTTGCATTGGATTGAATTACAGAGATCATGCCAAGGAGGCCGAGGTTGGTACATTATATAAACACATACAGAATGATTCTGAAAAAGTTGTCTGGCAGTTAGAAATTCCGCCGAATCCAGTGGTCTTTACCAAGCCGCCGGGTAAGTCACCATAATTGTTCATTTTCGCTCTCGTAAAAATTGGCGTCGCGACTAATAGCAACTTTATATATATTTATAGATGCTTTGACAGGACCAAATTCTCAAATCATTGTTCCGCGTGGCGCTAAAATGATGGATTATGAGGTTCGTATGCGATCTTGACGATTCTTTCACGTTATGGGCATCGTTAACAGATCGGCACTTCAGGCCGAACTCTGCGTGATTATTTCGAGGACAGGCAAGAATATCCCGGAGGATAAGGCACTCTCATACGTCTTAGGATTCACAGCGGGCAACGACCTATCTTCACGATATTGGCAGCGAGCTCCTAGATCAGGTGGTCAATATTGTTTCGCGAAGTCCTTCGATGGATTTGCCCCCTTGGGCCCTACGATACTTCACCCGAGCCTTGCGACTGGGGCCCTTCGGATACAAACGCGAGTAAATGGGGAAGTGAGGCAGAACGCGAGCACAGACGATATGATCTTTACCGTCAAGCAAATTATTGCGCATGTCAGCAGGGGTACGACGTTGCGCCGAGGAACTGTGATTATGACCGGAACCCCGGCAGGAATAGCTGGCAAGATGCCGGGGCAACCATGGCTTAAGCATGGTGATGTAGTGGAGGTTGAGATCAGTCAGATTGGATGCCTAAAGAATAAGCTTGTTTTCGAAACAGAGTCTTAGAGAGCTTCATAACTCGGTATTTTCTTGGTAGCCACCAAAGAATGTTGACTAAAATGCCTTTTAAGTCCTAATGCGGTTCCCTTGTTCTATTCCGATGGAGTTCCGGACTATACGTCATTAGTACCATCAACGCAAATCTGACGAGGTTCACTCCATGACGGCTTGAAGAAAATGAGGTGAGTCTCAATGATAATGACTTATAGCGTTAAATGATTACTCTAACATCGCTTTCATTTATTATTCTTCTGGCCGCTGCTTTGAGTCACTCTAAAGACCCCAGTCGTCTCAATCCAAAAGCACCATGTCAACTTGTGATTGTTTCAGTGGAGTGCAAGCAGATGGTAAGTGCAATAATACCATAGGATATACCGCGAAGATAGGGTTTCATGTGGCTGATTAAAATACTAAACCAGTCGACTATCGACCATCGGGTTCGTTCTCAACTATTGCTGGCTTGAAGGTGTACAAGTCAGCACCTCGAGACTCCAGATCAAGGCCCAAGGGGAGCATTCTCTTCTTTCCCGATGGCTTTGGTCTTGCGAGGCATAATCAGCGTCTTGCTGACATGTACGCTGAGCATGGTAAGCTCATATGGGGAACAGGGCTCAAGAGTTTTAGCTACGGTTCTGGACAAACAAACACTACCGAAGCCCGAACTACTTTATTTCGCCCTTCTGATTAGGTACCTACCTAAGGTATTGAGACTAAGACTAAATCTCCATAGGATATGAGGCGACAATCATTGATTACTTCGAGGGGGATGCTTTGCCAGATATTTTTATGAAGTACTTGCCTGGAACAGATCTGGACTCTTACGACATCTTCACGCCGGAGGTATTACTTTCATACCGACCTACTCTTGCTTGCGCATATAGACTTACGCGTTTCCATGATAGGAGAAGGATATTATTCGTAACATCCACATGCCTACCTGGCTAGAACACCATACTCCAGTCCACATCGCGTCTCTCATCGACAAATTCCTGCCAGAATTCCTAAAGACAGTCTCGGGAAACTACAGCGATGGCGAAAATCATGGTCACTCCGCTGCCAATCTCTATGTTGTCGGGCATTGCTTTGGAGGCAAACATGCCCTCAACCTCGCTAGGAATGAATTAGATGTGACTTCAGTCGTAGTATTTCATCCTGTAAGCTAGCTTGCTCCTAAAAAATAGAATAACGTTTGTAACTAACATCTCGCGAATGATATAAGTCATTTCTTGAGCCGTCAGATACAGAGCATCTGACGAGGCCCGTATTCATGGGATTGGCTGAGACAGATGTCTTCACACCAGGGCTCAGCAGCACCATGCTGTCACAACTACCAAACTCAGGCGCTATATACAAATTACTGGTCTACGGAGGGACCAAACATGGCTTCGCAAGTCGGTCGGACCTTGGAAACAAAACCGCAAAGGCCATGTTTGCGGAGGCGTTCAATGATGGTCTTAGGTGGATGGAATCGACATCCTCAGATACGCCAGAAAGTACTTGACGATAATAGCTATCAAATGTGGATATCATGCTTCGGATTTAGCAAGAAACTTATGATTAGATTAATGGTACCCAATACACCCTCCATTAAATTTATTCGGTCCATCCTCCAGCAATACGTAGAAACCCGATGTTGAAGACCTCCGTATCCTAGGTGGACCCTCACCGGCCCTCCTACCTCCTCCCCCCTATTCCCGTGCGGGGCTGCTAATGCGGATGTGGCCCGAGCGTTCCCCTATCTTGACAAGGATATTCGGCTTTTCGCGTCGTCCCCACGGCGTCTCCCACGGCAACATTTGTCATCCATGGTAGATTGTAGAATCCTAAGCATAGAAATATAGACCACCAACTATCGATTTGGAGATAAAATTCCATGCGATCAGTCGAATTTCGGTCTTAAGATTTATTCGCGTTCCGGGCTTGAGCTTACGTAGACAGGGACTTCTCGGACCGTCACTGGATCGGTGGTAACATCTGTTGGCCCCCGTGACAGGACTCGGCTTGAATCGGAACTCCAGCGGGTGCTCGTGTACCAATCTGTTTTCAACGCAATTCGGGAATACCATCTTCTTCCGATTTGTGACCATCGGGGCCGAGGAACTCCAGGCTGTGGGGATTCGGTGTAAACCTATATGTTTGCTGCGTTCCGTAAAGATGTAAGGGGGGATAGTTTGCTATTAAGATTTAGGTACGTAGAAAAGAGCTCGTGTCTACCAACCTACTGCCTCTAAGCAATTGAGACAAAAACATTGTTGCGGAATTATACCCGCGTCACTCTGACAAAGTACGAGTTACTCACCACAATGGCTTCAATCCCCCAGACTCTTCAAGGCAAAGTCGCTATCGTGACGGGATCCAGTCGCGGTATCGGCAAAGGCATCGCATTGGAACTTGCCCGTCGCGGAGCAAAGGTCACCGTCAACTACGTAGCGTCAGCATCGGCCGCTACGACTTTCGTTAAGGAGCTAGAGGCGCTCGGCACTCAAGCCATCGCTGTTCAAGCCGACGTATGCAAGCAAAGCGACATCGATAATCTCTTCGACAAGACCATCGAGGCATTCGGACGCGTCGATATCGTTGTTAGCAACAGCGGGATAGAATCTTTCGAACGCGCTGTGGACGTCACACCTGAGAGATTCGACCACGTCTTCGCCGTCAACGCACGTGCTCAATTCTTCGTCGCTGTCGCAGCCTACAAATACATGACAAGATCGGAAGCGCAGACTAGCGGGCGTATCATTCTCATGTCAAGCATTGCAGCCAGACTCACGGGTGTCAAGAACCACGCTCTCTATGCCGGATCTAAGAGCGCCGTAGAAGGCATCACACGGTCGCTAGCCACGGACTTCGGACCTAATGGGATCACTGTCAATGCCATTGCTCCGGGTGGCGTGAAGACAGACATGTTCGCTGAGGCCGCCATTAACTATGTTCCAGGCGCTGACAAGACGTGGAGCGCGGAGAGGGTCGAGGCAGCCCTTGCTGCATCATGCCCGCTTGGTCGCGTGTGTCAGCCAGAGGATATTGGAAAAGTGGTCGCCTGGTTAGGGAGTGATGATAGTGGATGGATTACTGGACAAGTCATCCTTTGCTCGGGCGGTTCTTCTCAATAGTGACACTCCAATTAGACTATATAGGACAAGTCTCTATAACCGACATGCTTGTCCACTTGGGAACGAGAGATGGGGGCGCGGGGGACGTTGGAATCAAGTGATTTATATTGAAACCAGATAGTAAAGATCATACTTTGCCCCGCAATATCTTGGCCGTAGAACGCTCCTTATTACCTCGGGACTGCGGTCATCAGATTAGCAGTTTAGCGTGAAGTTATTCTGCCGACTGTAGGGGAACAGCAGGCTCAAATCTAGGTGTTTTTCAAACTCCTCCATACTTTGGGCAGATGGGTACATACACCTAGAGGGCCCAAGCCAAGTGCATTGCTACACAGCGATGGGGATGTAATGCCTACGAATAAAACATTATTGACATGTCTATTTTCAGATTCTGAGGCGTGTACTTCAAGATGAATCATAATGCGCTGAATCTACTAAAAGCACATTTACCTAGATGAGGTTCGTAGAGTGGGCTATAAGGGTAGGTATGATTAAGAGTAAGTAGATACCTATATAATTATATCGAATTTACTACAATTTCAGATTCCCACGGCTATTAAAAGATTCTATTTTGGAAAACAATGTCTTGACGAACTACCGAACATGAATGAAGCGCTCACTTCCTATCCCTTTTGCCAATATTTGGTCTGGCCTTGATACTCTTATCGTCCTCACCGCTCCTTACCCTCCGCACAAAATCATCAGGATTGAAATCCACCCCAACCGGATTCTCCTCGAACTCCTTCGAGGCCATGAAGTCTACCGCTTCTTGGACCGTATCATAGTTGTCCACCTGGAACTCGATCTCGTTTCCATCAAGGTCTTCGTAGTACATGCTAGTGCTCATTCCATGGTTCACGCACCAAACCGGCGTGATCCCGAGAGATTTTCTCTGCTCATATGCCGTGGCTAGGTCACTCAACGTCTCGAAGCCAAAGGCCACATGGTGGAGGCCTACTTGAGGCCCTTCTGGCTTACGCTTGTGCGAATTGGGGTCCGCGACGATGGCGAGACGATGATGCTCGTAGTCATAGCTCAAGAACGCCAGACGGTGGGACTTGTGTGTGATTTTGGCGCCAAGAAGCGTCAGATAGAAACTGACCAGCTTCTCGTATCCTTCTGGTGTCGTTCGAAGAACCACATGGCATAAGGCAACAGGGGATAAAGGCTTGGGTATCTGACCAGCAGAGGCGGAGCCGTTAGTAGCCATTGTACTGATTGAGTGAAGTTGCGAAGAGTGATGCGGTTCCCTTGCTAGATATTAACTAATGGTACATGTGAAGAATAGGATTCTACAAACGTGTTTGAGTGACGTTTTCGGTAAAGCTTTCATTTTATAACATTACAGGTGTTGTACAGAGGTACTGACATCGCGAACTTTTCAACGGCCCTCAACAATCTACCTTAGGTACGGGTGCTCGGCGGGACTCCACCGGCACCTTGTAATTCGAAAGGGGGGAGGGGGGGCTCATTCATCTTTGTCCTACCACTTAATTACCAGTCTTCATCAGTTATGTAACGGCCAAATTGCAGAGTGATGCAGAATTCTTGATGAGGGGAGAGTAGAGCTCGCCGTAAATCCGTGGTCACATTCGAATTATCACTCAAGGGTCAGTAATCAAAGCCAACCCCTATCTCCGAATTAGAGCGCCCAGATTTATGACCCGAAACATCCAGGGACAACAGTTATCTCAGAGACTCTTAGACTAGAATTTGGACACCTCGCAACGCTAGTCGCGCTTTGACCACATGGTAGCCTGTGTAGGTGTCGTTGTTCACATTCGGCAGGAAACTTGCTTTCTAAGTGTCCGAATTGTGGGCTGAGTCTCTGAGATAAGCCAACAGAGGAATGGAATATGAAGTCACAAAGACAATGTATATTACTAACTTATAGTGTATGAAATGGTTACCATCTGCCCTAGTATCCTCCAACCAAGTACCCCAACTTGAGCTACCGGTGCAGTAGCCTCCACATCACCCGTAGTATCGTAACTCAGGTTATACGATAGATCATGCGTGTACTTTACCAAGGTACGCGTGTACAGCCTAGATGAAAGGAGTTGTCATAGTTTAGATGTTGTTTCCAACTCGTTGGCCTTCCTTGCTGATGACAGGTCTGCCCCACCGACCTTCTCTGTCAAACCGCACACCACAACAGAGGTGATTGGAATTTCCGCCAAACGTTTGATGATATGGTGGAGAGTAGGGAGGCTCTGCCAGTCAAGCGGATACCACTTGACCTCTCCGGTGGACCCGACGAAGCGCCTGACCGTTGAAACCCCCTGGACTTTCCGTTCCTCAGCATACGGGACAAAGACCGGATAGTCAACCTCAGCAATACCCGGTCTGCCTGTCGTTGGCATGTACCTGTGTAATAGCAGCCCGTCATCTGTGCCTGCTTCTGGGGGTGCGAGAGGCGGTGCACTACCTTCTATCTCACGTAGATCCCCGACGCTGAAATCTGCGAAGCGGGACCCCTTCCATGAAGCCGACATGTGGTACGAACCCTGCGTCTCGCTGATCGAGATGTCCGCAAAGAGCTTCGGAAATCCTAGTTCTTCGCGGCCGCTGATAATCGGATCGGCCAAGTCTTCCCAGAGAACCGGAAGAAACGTACCCTTGTGTATTACGCCCTGTGGGGTAGCATATTGAACTCCGTGAATGTAAAAGCTGAAGAGATTATATCCGCGGTATCCCAACCACTCTAGGTTGTCCAGGCTCTTAGAAGAGACAGTCACATATGCGTCTTGATCGGAACCCTGTGTGTCTTGGAAACCGAAACCAAGCGGAAGTAAGCTAGTAAGAGCGCTTTTTGGTGTTTTGAAAGTTAGGAAAGCCTCCTTGTTTGTTGAAGCGGATCCGTCTCGGCGGCGTCCATCGAACGATTGCCTGGGTCCTG
Organism: Hypoxylon sp. NC0597; assembly: GCA_022432515.1. NCBI lineage: Eukaryota > Fungi > Ascomycota > Sordariomycetes > Xylariales > Hypoxylaceae > Hypoxylon > Hypoxylon sp. NC0597. The sequence goes on from JAJKLA010000044.1 coordinate 127,544, forward strand.
GGAATGGACCAAAGACCGCTGGCATTCGATGGTGTAGATTCGTGTATCTTTTAGCGCCATTCATCCTGGGTGCCGTGTGAACAACTGGGGGTAGTAGTGAGCCGACGTCTCGGATTTCCCTCGATTGAAGACCGCCCATGTGCAGTGTCAATCATCCCTTTTTTAATATTGAGAATGAAATCAGGTGAACAGTTTCTGGGTCTCGGGTTTTCAACAGCATACGCCAGCCCCGGCACCCCATCGGCAAACGGGTCTCCCGAGCTTTGTTATGATACGTGCGTATGGCAATCGATTCCGGATATCTCGACACCAAGAAAGAATGGATGGTTTCACTCTCGTATGATATCGGCCGCTGTAATCTTGACTTAAAGTGAGAGCCTGTCGCAATAAGGGGCAGCCCAGTGATCAAACATCGAAATGCATGGGCACTTCGGCGTCCAGTAATTGGTTCGACCTATCATCCAGCTTAAAGAACGCTGAGTATACAACGTCCAATGAATTCTCTACATAATCTTTTAGCTGGACTTCCTGTATCTCAGAGCAAAGAGGAGAGAATGGGCAACTTCGAAGCGCACACGTCACTGCATGACGACGTTATCCCCGTTATCATCGTTGGTGCGGGTCCGGTGGGCCTTCTCCTGGCTCTTCGCCTCGCTCAAAGCAATATAAGATCTGTCGTTCTTGAGCAAGAGACTACGCTGGGCACAGCTCCCCGGGCGATTGGGTACTACGGGCCGGTTCACAATGTCTTCAAGGAAGCTGGGATATACGATCAGGTAGCCACAGAAGGGATGGCTTCCGGCGGGTACGCGTGGCGGACACTCCCAACCGAAGATGGGAAAGGGACGAAGACGCTTGGGTCGATACTGGGCTTGAACATAATGAGTCGCCCAGATTCTGATGGCCGATACAAGATCTGCAGTTATTCCATACAATTAGCTCAGTGCCGGCTGGCGGAGATCATGCTCGAGGAGGCAACTAAGACGGGCTTGACCGAGATAATATGGGGTCACCGTGTGACGGACCTCTCCCAGGACGAGAGAGGAGTCACTGTTACCGCCGTGTCGGGGCAAGGAGAGTCGCGCAATTTCCGGGGTCTTTATCTTGCTGGCTGTGATGGCGGTAAGTCCAACGTAAGAAAGCTTCTCGGAATTTCTCTCGCAGGGCATAGCTGGCCTGAGCGCTTTATTGCGACCGACGTTTTGCGTACGGCACCCGTCGTTGCTGATCCACCGGTACACTTCACTGTGGATCCGAGATACTGGGCAGTCGTGACTCCGTTAGAGCATGTCAAGCCGGGCACAAGGGGGATGTGGCGATATAGCATGGCCGTCCCAGCGTACGAGGAGGCTGATGATGGCAGCAAGACAGTTTTGACAGATGAGCAGGTTGTCGAACCTAGCTACGTGGACTCGCTCCTCCTGCGCCAATTGGACGGACCACGGCCGAGTGACCACACAGTCGTGCGGAAGAGCTTATACAAGATGCATCAGTTGCTCGCAAGCACCATGCATCGTGGCCGATGCTTCCTTGCGGGCGACGCTGCTCACATTAACAACCCTATTGGTGGCTTGGGTCTATGCACTGGTCTCCTTGATGCGGACGCATTACACCAGACGCTCGAGATTGTGTTTTCTCTAGGAGAAGGGCATTTCGAGAGCTCGCACGCCCCGATCACCAACGGCATAGGGCGTACAGGTTATGGAAGCCGTCGAGCCATTGATCCGCATGTTGTTTTCTCGCGGTACTCGGCGGAGCGCCGACGCGTCTTCCAGAACATCATACATCCTTTCAGTAGCGCCAACAAAACACGATTACATAGTGCGAACCCTGAAGATACAGCTAGGGAGGATTGGTATTTCCAGGCATTGCGTAGAGGAGATGCGAAAGAGCTAGAACAGATTAACGCGCCGCTTTATAATGCCTGGAGGACCAATATGTGGGATCTCCTCGGTGCGTCCTTCAAGGATGTATAGAAATTGAAACACAGATCTTAGATGTAGATAGCATCACGCCCGGCTTCTGCTCTCGTAAACTGAGATAGAAGCGACTGCTTTATTTATCACTTAGAGCACTCCTACGAGATAATAGCTGACTGAGCTTGCCCCGAATACCTTCAGACATCCTTGTCGCAACACCTGTGTCAAATACTAATAGGCATGTTTCCAAAACCTGTGTAGGATGCTCTAATGTGACAGCCCCGCTTGTTCCACTTGGATTCTTCAATGCTGGGACGAGGGCTGGTGAACGGGAATCCCAATGTGAGCCAACCATATCGTCTTTGCCAGTCCCTCTTACTAAGTTCCAACTATAGGGGTCAAGACTATCTCCTTCTTGCTCATCAATCAAAAGATACGAGGTTGACTGAGATGTCCACATTGGCCCATAAAATACACTACATGCCCATAGAGTGAGAGTTGCGCGGTACAGAGCTGCCGGCCACCAAGGCGGACGCGTCTTCCGGTCGAGGCCGCGGAGAAGACGAAGGATCCGACCCGCGTGAAATACAGCTTCTTTGGGACTATGTACAAAGTAGGCCGCCTCCTGAGAGAAATGTCGAACTTCCCTGTCAGATAATTCGCCTCTGGATAAGTCCTCAATGTCTGGAATGCTGGCTACCGTGTTCAAGTTGATAACATGAAATGTTATTAGGGTGGCTGTGTTTAGTACATCGTTCGGATCACTACTACTCCCCGTTGGCGAACCCCACGGTGCTAGTAGACTTGATTTATATAGATCAAGCCATCGTTGTAGGAGCGAGCGTATTTCGTGCATTCGGACGTGTGTAGAAGCCTTGGTGATGGGAGAGAAAGATCGAGGGCAGCTCGCTCCGCCAAGACAATCAAGAAGTTGCCGGCAATTATATACAAGTGCATGCAATGGATGCAGGAGTAAGCGTAGAGTAAGAGGACTCAAATACTGCTGTTTTGCCGGTGTTAGATCGTCGTTTAGGAACCATTGGAAGAGTGTGCGGAGAGACGGTCGCGGTAACGGTTGTGTAGAATAAGATCCAACACCCGAGTCGTCGTCCCGCGTCAGGAGTTGCTGCCACGTAGTCACATCGGGAGCTAACCAGAACTCCTCGCCACTAGGAAGCGATGAATTCAAAGCCAATACCGGAATATGGAGGTTCGCATCTTGAAACAAGCTTATCTCCAAGTCTAGGAGAACCCATGCGTACGCCAGCCTGTTGTCCAAGAATTAGTAAACCGTATGGTCTCATATAAGCATAGTCGGATAGGTGGCAGTAAAGCCTAGGGGGATAAGGTCACAACCTGATGATCCTTTCGCGTTCCAACCATCGTGTCCTGCTTAGTCCCCAGTCGCCGTCCGACTCCGGATAGTTGTCCTGAACATCGAAGAGGCCGCCATGTCGAACCATCTGCGATTGTTAGCCATTATTTCCAACTACGTGTAAAGATACATCTAGATTATCCTCTCGCGAAATCATACCGCGATGTAAATGCCTCTTTGCCCGAGACCAATATCCATCAGCCACTTATCACCACTCCACGAAGCTTGCGTAATAAATAACAGGGCCGAGTGTACAGGAAAGGGGTGGTGGCATGTAGAAACATCTTTCTCTATTAGATCGAAGAGCGAGATCCTGCAGACCTCTGTCAATCCAGCTGAAAGACGACGCCCCTCGCTCGTTGGGTCCGAACTGGCTGCTTGAGCAATCATAAGCAGTATTAGTAGCGTGCCCGCACGGCTATGTCCTCCGCTCAATAGCAAGTTCGCATCTAGAATTCCACCGGGTACTACCCTATAGAAGGGTTCGAAGAGGCGCATGTATTCACCGAGGAAGTATTCCAGAGTCGCAGCTGGTGGCAGAACCAGAAAACCCCTTGAGACGTCACTGCCCGGAGAAGCCGCGTCGACGGATGCCGCTGCAGGATCTAATTTGTGAACTCCAAGAGCCTTTTGGAGGAATGACTGTGATATAGCAGACAACGTATCTCGCGTGTTTTCCAGAAGTGGCATGCTTATTATCTTGTCCGCAAAGGCTGGGCCAGAGAAATCAAGATCGAACCAGCTCCAGAGCCTGTCGTACCTTGGCATCTGACTAAGATTTTCCAGGAAGATTCCCGCCGTTCTAGGACAGTTTATAGTGTCTTTCTTGGGATTGCATCGAAATGAAGACCAGTAGTCTCGACCTTCGAGAACAGCTGGGTGTTCTAATGACTCAACTATCGACTGTATGGTCGATTCCCATGGAACTTCTTGTCCGGTCTGCGGCGAGGGTTGTAACTTGGTAGTAGATACGTCGTTTGGTCCCTGCACAAAATCCTGGCGACCAGCAGCTGTGCCGTTCGCGGAATTGTCAGGAGGGTAATGACTAATATTGGCCGACCATTCTAAAGGCGAGACATTGGGAACCAGACCAGAGTCTGATAGTATCAGGTTATCCTGGCCAGATACAGGATTATCGCAATCCATAAGAGTACTATTTTCCACGAATATTCCCAATTCCTTCGGCGGTTGTGGGGATGGGTTGGCTGAAGATTGGATTTCAATCTCCGGATGGTTCCTGTTTTCATTTGCCTGGTCGCAAGTCACGATTCTATCCATGGCCTCGTTTCCCTGATTGTTCGTGGGCTCGGAGGGGTTTTCATCATGGTTAGCATGGCCTTGTTGCGACTGACTCGTGACCGAGGCTGCCCGCGCCCTTTTCGTCTGTCGATCACAACTTAATTGCCTGGTGCGACACCTATTGCATGGGGAATTGGAATCGCATTTAGCTTTCATCTTCGCACAATTGCGACAGGCTGTTTGGGTTCGAGCCCTCACTCGCACAGCTCCTTGAGGCGAATTGGCGTCGACATCTCCGTGTATTGTTATGTGTTTCTGAAGCACGTCCCTACCGAAATCAGTCATCCACCGATGGTATAGTTGAACATGGGAAAGAGGACTAGGACCAGCGCACCCTCGAGAGAATGAGATGTGACATATAGAGCATTTGAATCGCTTTATATTTGTATCTAAGAGGTAGGTATGTTAGATCTTTCAATCAAGCTAGAATTTTCAAATAGTGCCTAGGTACTCACGAGTTACCAAATGACGTTCCAGATGTTCGTTGCGTTGGAACTGCTGTCCACAATACGTGCAGAACGCCATATTCACCCTACATCCCAGAAAGCGATCCGGCATTCAACCTTCAATAGACAAGATAACCCAAGTATAGGATAAATACCGATGCTGAGCAACGAAGCCTACGCGTTTCTCTTGCAGCATCTCACTGTTGAGCTTGAAAATTTGTCTACAGCACGAAGCCGGAAAAGCCGAGCAGTTTTGCACAAAGAACTGAGCTTTCATGGAGAATGGACTTGAAATGGTCATGGGTCATAGGATGTTGGTTCCTAAATTCGCTATTAATTCCTAGAAGCGATCAAGGGGCTTTCCAAAAAAGGAGCTTGTCCCCACTAAATCTCAGGCAGTTCTTAATACAGTAACTTACATGGGTAAGGGGGATTTCTGCTAAACCAAATAACGAATCACATTTCATATTGTCTCTACAAACTTGAATGTAAAACAAAAAGATGCTCAGAGCTACCTACCTAGTCAGATAGATCGAGATAATGAACCTGTGTAACAATTGATTTAGTGCTGCGGGGGACCTTTTTGCCTCCCTTAGCTTGACTTGACACCAACGCGGGGCAAAGACAAGGAATAGAGGGTGGCTTCGTAGAGCTTGGGTCATTGGTTGAATAATTCTTCTCTATGATCCATAGATGGTCATACAGTTACATATACTCCGGTACTACCATCAAGACCACCAGTTACCTTTGGTTCATCATGCATGTTAGCTGTCTTATCGGTTCCACGCCGGCCCGGTGGAAGCCGGTGGGGATCCGAGATGGACGGGGGTGTCTCACCTCCGGACATCGACGTGTGAAAGTACCTCATCAATTGTACTTGTAAGCTTACGCAACACCTTGACCTGTTTTTGGTGAAAGCGCCCGGGAGCAGTCTAGAACGACGATGATACGAATAAGCGCATCTATTCCGACTGAATATCCAAGAACCATCGCCCCTTTTTATCTCCTCACTTACCAGTTGCTTTCCTATCGAATCAATTAGAAAAATATAATATTATACTTGAAGATATTGCTAGTATATCAACATCAGTAGGATGCCGTTCAAGTCGTTAAAGGAGCTGGACCCGAGTGAAGGCACGGTTCTGCTTTATAGTGGTGCGTTATTTCATCAACGCGACAGTACCAATTTCTGACGAGGACTCTAGGAAACCTCTCACAGCAACATCTAGGGAAGGGCGATACAATTCTATTCCCACAGCCGTCTGCAGACTTAAATGACCCCCTAACCTGGCCTAGATGGCGAAAACACTTCGTCTTTCTTTCTATTTGTCTCTTTTCATGTCTGAACAATTTCAGTGGGACTGTGCTCTCCGACAGCTTCCTCACTATCTCCGAAGACCTTCAAGTGTCTGTTGAAGATGCTTCAGGCCTTCTTTCTTGGGTTGTTCTTACCCAGGGTCTAGCAGTGAGTCCCATCCCGTTTCCGAAGCCTTTTTGGCATGTTGATCTCATCCCCGACTAGAATTTTGTCTGGGTCCCAACGGCTATATACCTTGGCAAACGGCCGGTATTTCTTGTCTCCTGTGCGATTGCCTTTTTTGGAGCCATCTGGGCGGCTGCATCCACCAGCTTCGGGAGCCTCCTGGGAGGATGTATCTTTGGGGCGTTTGGCGGTGGAGCGTCTGAAGCGCTAGGTGCCGCAATTATTAACGTAACTTGACCCCTATCGCAGCTCACTTAGGGGTTGGAATTACTAACGCCATCCTACCTCAGGATATCTACTTCCTCCACGAAAGAGGTTCAAAGATGTCTTGGTACATCATTTTCATCGCATTTGGTAGCAGCTTAGGACCTCTATGTGGCGGTTATCTAATTGAGTGTACGTGTTAATATTTCCCGACGTGTCGAAAAATAGGTACGCCAAGGGCTAATTTCTTCTTTATGTAGATAAGGGTTGGGCATGGGGGAAGTGGCTGAGCGCCATACTCCTAGGTGTTAATCTCTTGTTGATATTCTTCTTTGCGCCCGAGACAAGATTCCGGAGGTCGTCTAATCCCTCTGAGGGATTGGATTCGATCGCATCTTCTGCTAGTCCGAGTGAGAAAGGTGACAGCAACAAGTTTGAACATTTGGAAGTAGGGAATAGAAGCTCGGCACCAAACCAGACAAGCATCATGCCTCCTCGCAAAACGTACTCGCAATCGCTCAATCCTTGGTCTGGAGTCGCCTCGGACTCGCCGTATTGGAGCTTAATGTTCCGCCCCCTACCTCTATTGGTGTATCCGGCATGTCTATTTGCTACTCTTGCGTGTACTTACTCATCCCCCCATCCCGAATAATGAGATATCACTAACTAGCGTAAAGATTCCCTGGCACTCGCGCCAACCGTTATGGTCAATACTGTCAGCTCGACCATCTTGATCCCGCCTCCGTACAACTTCTCCATTGGTGCAGTCGGTTTGATAAATATCCCTGGCATGAGTGAGTCACTCTGTTACCCCTGGTATCTCTCTTTCAGCCCACGTTGTCGACCCTAGGAAGCTCCAAACACCTACTTCCCTATGTACTTACTCATATCTCTTTATCAACTAGTCGTATCCTATTCAAACAATATCTGACCTGGTCGAATACTGACTTTTCATTACAATAATACTAGTCGGTCAAGGCTTTGGTGCCGTCATTGGTGGTATTTGCATAGATAAATGGGCATCATACTGTGCCAGACGGAACAACGGTGTCTTCGTTCCCGAAACACGACTCTTTCTTTTCATCGTTCCCACTATCATAGTATTCACAGGAATAGTGCTCTTTGGCTTCTCTGTCGAGCAGCAGATGCATTGGGCAGTCATCTTCACAGCATACGGACTCATGAGCGTCGGGTTAACGGGATCTGCAAGCATTACGATGACATATGTCTGCGATTGCTATTTTCCTGTCGCAGCTGAATGCTTGGAGATGATCAATGGGATTAAGAATGTTTTTGCTTTCGGACTCGTCCATGGCGTGGTGCCGTGGGTGACTAGGATGGGATACGCAAGGGTAAGTGTGACTACCTACCTTATCTAAGATAGCTCGTGAGTTGCAGCAGCTAATAATTTCTAGGCTTTTGGTACATTGGGAGGGATCTTCGGGGGTCTTATGTCTTTTGTGTTGCCACTTCTTGTCTGGGGACCTCAGATTCGTCATCACACTTCTTCCAAGTGGCGTCTGGTGAGCTGGGAGCTTGAATAATAATCCGAAACTTGACCAAGATAGAGCCGTAGTACTTTCAACAGGACAATTGCAATGAAGTGTATGTAAAAGTTACTACACCGTTTCTTTATGCTTGGTGTTTTCAGGAACACTTTACACTAGAGTACGAAACCTAAGGTCGGGTTAGAATCAAGACGTAGTAGTCAAGAACCTCGTTTGTCGGCTTTTCAGATACAATAACTTTATGATGATAATACACAAATTTCATAATTCCTGTCATGTTGTGCTACCTTACCTTCCTGCTGCCATATTCGAGATATGACAGCCACAGAAATAACTATTGGACAAAAGATCCGATGGACAGTGGGACTCCAAATATTTGTTTAAGGTACCTACATGTACCTAATAATAGGTACATTAGGTATATTTCTGTGTTACCTCGCGTGGCTTGACGCTTTCAATTTCCGAGTAACCCCGCCCTGGGGACAAGTCCGTCTTCGTTCATTCTGGCAAGTAAACAACCGCCAACGATACACAACATGCTGATCATGGCAATGCGATTCTCACTTCCTGACTCTGGTAACCCACTCGTCCTCCTTCGGTCGAAACACGCTCGGACTACAGCTCGCTTATCAGCTCCGTTCTATCGGATATGCCAACGTTCACGTAATGAAGCGTGTTATCGATGGACCTCGACCGTTCACCTCAATAGCCCGAAATCAGAGGCTACCCAGGGCCCCCAACGAGCCTACACACAAATACTATTGGAATTTATTAAACTCTTAGCATCAATCAAAGGGGGGGAAGGGGAGCTTTAGATGTCGTGGAAAGTCCTAATCATGAGCCATGCTATGATGATTCCCTGGAATTTTATAAAGGCGTCATCTGTCTACAGGCTTACACCAGCCCTGATTAAACCTCTTTCTATCAAAGAGGCAAAGGAAATAATCCACGCTGATAATGCTGGAACTAGAGTTATGTCGTGGGTTTTGAAGCCAAACATCTGGAAGCTAATCGAAAGAAACCACGAAGAAACTCGGTGGGTAGACTAACCGTTGAATCCCGCGTATCGGCGCCTCATTAATAGTTCATCTCTTATAACAGGGCCCTCACAGCAGCAACGGCCGATATCCTCGTTGGTGCCGGGCACATCGAGATACTGAAGGGATGGATACGACATCAACCGAAAGCTCCGCACCAAATTTCTAGGAAAGAAACATATAAATAAATGCGCTGGAAGGGGATTTACTCGCGAATATACTGCTAGCCCTCATCAGGTGGAACCCTAGCGGCTCCGCTGATCCTGCGTATGACCTTTTCTCGGAAATCTCGAAGGAACATTTTGAGTTGATACCAGAAAGTCCCTACAGCCATGTACCAATGGGTCCCTCGCATACTACCATAGGCAAGATAATGAACAGGAAACTCACGGCGAGCCCCGAGAGCTTTGATCGTTGCCAAACGTGGAGGTACCAATATATCCCCAAACATTGGCAATGGTTCGATGAAGCCGTCTCGTCACTTAATCATCCGACAAATCCCACCGCCAACGTCTTGCTTTCACTCTTAAGAGCCATCGATAAAATTAACCGTATCGATACCCAGGTACATAAGAAATTGGTGTATGGGGTTAGGGATACTTGGCCAGCATTCATCCGCGTGTTAGGGTTTAGAGCTAGCGATATTCTACGACACGAAGGCCGCCCGGTGACGCTGAGTGGCTAGTTGAGTTCCTAGATAGAACATGGGGCTACAACTCTCGTTTCTGGAAAATCTACCAGAAGACGTCGAGATCAGCCCAAGACAAACCCCGGGCGATGCAGAGTGACGACAGCGAAGTCGACTCCCTATCGGCCTAGGAGAGTATCCTTTAGGTTAGGTAGGTAGTTCTAGGTACTTGAGATGTAAAGTCTACGTACCACTCAAGTCACACGATCAATCTCACAAGAACATTTGAAGTTTTACACTTTCAAAATCGAACTTCACCAAAAGTCAGCCCTCAAAGCTGCAGTGTTTCCCCAAGCAGATAACCGACAACTCCCAGGTCCTCGGCTAGGTAGGTACACTATTGACATACATTTAGCCGGAGCCAGAACTTCATTATCAATCCGATTTGGACACATATACAGACGTCGCCTCATAAAATCAAGTCGCGCAATCATTAGCCCAAGATTGTACATGGCTCCAACTTCTCAATATGTACCTTCCTACCCTCTCAACTCCCTATTATTCTTCATACATATAGTCGTGCATTGTCGTGGTCTCGATCAATCCGCAATTTAGCCTCACTTACCTAGGCAGGCATGCATGGCCTTTTATCGACCATGGGTTTTCTCCGACGTTCTCCTTCTACCATGTGCCGGGTAGCGTTTTTAGCCATTTTCCACCCACACCCAACACTCACCTACGTTCTGGATCCCAGTACATGCTCATCGCCCAGTTATCACTCACTCATAGCCGAGCATCACGGACCGCCAACTTGCCCACTTCCCGTAGACGAGGAATCAGCAATCGACACGGGGTCCTGGGCGCCATGGAAGCGGCGCCCGTACTGCGTGGAGCCGTTCATGCAAGATTCCGACGTGAGCGGGCCTCAGTTCTGCGTGTACGCGTTCGAGCCGTTCCGCGGGGACAAGGGCCTCAGCATCGTCACGACGCCCGTGCTGGCGGCTACCGTAGTGAACTCGTTGGACGACTCGGTCGTCCCCCAGAAGCTCAGGGACCACCCTTCCAGCTCGCTGGCGGTGGAGGGGCGGGATAGTCCCGCGTTCGCGATACGCGAAGTGCCCGGCAAGGGAAAGGGCCTCGTGGCGCAGCGCGAGATCCGAAAATGGGACGTAGTGCTGGTGGACTATCCGGCGATGCTCGCGCATATAGATCTCTTCGACGTGGTGGGCGCCGAAACGAGACAGGATCTTCTGGAGCGGGCATTGAGGCAGCTGCCGGAAAAGCAGCAGGGTGAACTGCTGTCCTTGGCGCGGGCCCACGGCGGTGAGCCCATCGAGGATATCCTGCGAACGAACATTTTTTGAGTCGAGGTAGGGATTGAGATACCGCACTTGGGATTATTCCCCATTGCTTCGGTAAGCGAGACGTGGTGCATGGTTATAGAATGTAATGTGCTGATGGAAATAGCGGATCAATCACGATTGTAGACCTAAGTACGCCGCTGAGGCACTCTCTCATAGGTACCTAACCTACCTAATTGGAAGGCTAATTGATGTATAGTGTCTTCTGGCGATGGTCAGTACGCACTCTCACCGTCGAAGTGATAGCGATGCGAGATATCGAAATAGGGGAGGTGTCGGGAATTAGGTCCACACGGTAATTGTGGGGCTGTAGCCCCCACACATCTCTTATTTAGGGATTCCTCCACTTGTAGCTAGATCTTTACTCTACACACCTTAATCAATCCACAACCACCTATTACCATACTGCTGTACAGCAACGTCTAACCTCTATTAAGTGATTAATAGACCTTGTCCATCCAACAGGAGGAAATCACGCAAAGCTGTAAGTGCACCTTCTTATCTATTACCTATTATCCCTATCTCCTTTCTAGGAGCATCTCAAGTGCCTAATAGCATCAACACCCCAGATGTACCACTCGGCCTTTCATATGAAGATCGCAAGGAAGATCTCAAGAACTGGGGATTCAGCTGCACGTGCTCGCTATGTACATCTTCCAAGAGTGAAAAAGCCGCATCGGACAAGCGCAGGGCGCGGCTCCAACACATCTACCATGAACTAAATGAGGGCGCAACCGGCAAGGCGGAACTAACCGCGGACACGATCTACGGGCTTGCGGATGAGATGGAATCGCTGGTGCGCGAAGAGGGATTAGAAGCCCAGCTGCTCGTGCATTATGGTGCTGTTGCCAGAGCGTACATGCGTGTTGGTAAGCTGGAAGCGGCAAGGAAGTACGTCGAATTATGCGAAGACCTGTGGGTGCGATATGCTGGCGAGGAAGAAGATTACTTGGCGGGGATGCATCAGCTGCGACACGAATTGAGGGAACGAGAAAAGAAGGCGACCGTTAGGGAGAACTCCGAGAGCTTGTAGAATTTTTTTTGGAATTGGGCTGCCGGTAGGATTTTATAGGGACGTTCAGCTAAATATGACAAAACACAGGTACCTTATGTACCCCTGAAATAACGGGCATTGGCATTGACGGTAGCACCTAAGCCCCTGAAAGCCTTATTAGCTTAGCAGTTCGAAATGATCAGCCAAGACGATCGCATCCGTACCGTCACAGGGCATTTTTATGTATCTCCAAAGACAGGCAATGAATTGAGTGTGGTTCAAACGTAATCCATTCTAATGAAACCCTGACAGGTACCTAATACATGTCTCCAATTCCATATGACCCTTCTATAGTTATTTTCCCACTCAGCAAATAACTTCCAGCTTTAGTGAGGTGAGTATGTGCACTAGTAGGGTTCAACTTGGCCACATTTTCAGCGTCGCTTAATAGCAAACGCTTAATGCTGCAGGCCAAATTGAAATTTCCTTTGCGAGTCGTCCGCGGTGCTGCAGAAGCGCTGGACCAGCCCCTTTCTCTAGTGAGCTGGCCAGCATCTTCTATGCTATATGGGAGTTTTCCCTGAAGCAGATAGGCGTAGTACCAACTCCATGCGCCGAAAAACCAGCAATAAACGCGCTCTGTTCTCGTGCATCTTGGTCGGCTGTGCGCGGTGCTCTAAAGCGTCCTTTAAGGCTAATACGCGCCAACCATGGAGCATCATCTGATGCGACTCCGAGAATGACCCCGAGGGGTCGAACTGATTAAATCGTCGAACACCATCTCTAATCAGTCCAGGTTCATTTCGAAGCTGCCTACAGAGAAAATCTCAAACTGAACTCTCTCCGGCTTTACGCCATGTTTGTGCAGGTGATTGGATGCCTGCATCATGAACTTCTCCGGGCCACATATATAGTACTCAGCTGAACTATTGCTAAGATACAAGTCTTCAGATGTTAGGGAGAGGAAGTCATTTTCAAAGGTAGAGGTGTACGACAATACGTCGCTATCCGACAACCTAGACTTGAAGAATTTGGTGCGCATGTTCGGATGTCTCTTGGCGATATTCTCAACGTGGGCTTGGAAAGGCGCATCATGGCGCGACGCCTGAATCCACGATACTGGCCTGTTGATGCGCTTCTCGACGACGGTGTTTAGCATCGAAAGAAGTGGGGCGACGCAGACTCCAGCGGATATGAGGACAAGGGGCATCGAATTGTCCATTTTGGGGTTAAGGTAGAAAGCACCCGACGGATGGGTTAATTCTATGGTATCGCCCTCATGAAAGTCATCAATGAGCGAATTCGAGACGACCCCAGGCCTGCATGGTTGCACGCTGCCGATACTGCTATCCGAGGCGCTGCTGGCGGCTGAAGACATAAGCCCGTCTTCTCGAGATCCAGCATAGTCCCAATTCGACCCCTGATCTCGCTTAACGGTGATTCGGTAGTGGTCAGGGCTTGGCGCATCGCTCAGCGAATATTGTCTCAGCTGCGCATATTTCATTCCAGGGACCGTGATTCTCACAGTGACGTATTGGCCAGGCATAAACGTCGGCAGCGGTTTTCCGTCAACCGGCTTCAATGTGAAAGATACAATGTTCCCTTCAAAAGTCTCCTTCTTCTTAGTATAGATCATAAACTTCCTCCAGCTCTTCCAAGACTCGAACTCGCGATATATGTGCGCTTCTCGACCCGTCAGCATCCTTGCCATGACCCAGTACGCCTTTGTCCAAGCCAGCTTGACGTCAGGGGTCATCGAGGGTCCGAGCACGGCGGAGAATGCACGCAGTAAATACTTTCCGACAATTTCGTATTGATCGGGTTGGATGCTTAGCGACGCGTGCTTTTGTGCTACTCGTTCCAACTTGGGGGTTAGTTCGCTAATGTTGACGATGTTGGAGGCGAAGGCCAAGATAAGTTGCGTCAATGCTCGTGGTTGCTTTCCCGTGTGCATATTCACGGTATTGAAATAGTTTTGGAGTTCGGGATGATCTCGTAACATAGTCTTGTAGAAGACAGTTGATATGTGTTCTCCATGTTGTCGTAGAGCTGGAAGTGTGTCCTTGACCAACTTGGTCTCCTGATAGTTGAGCATGGCGATAAATGGGCGTCCTAATAGACGACTAGAGTACCAGATAAATTGGGGTAAAGGTAGATTAGAGCACAAATCGCCAGTAACAACGAGTCAGTGAGAATGAGTATTATCAAAGTCGTTCTGTGTAAGGATAGCTCGGAAGATAAGATAATCAGTAAAGTAGATACGGCAGATGATCGTATTAGTGTTATTAATCTAATTCATCGAGGTACGATCTCAATGCCGATCTTCAAACTATACAGGTTTCAAAATCCGAGGAACGCGAATACGCCCGAAGGTTTTAACATATTGCTTACCGCCTCGTGCTCACAACGCATTACGCCTCTTTCCACTCTGTGGAGTTTTTGGTCAGGCTCAGGCTGAATGTTGAGAAAAAAATTTCTACCTAGCGCGTATGATAGCATGATGAAGTACTGGCCGGGCATTGCCGATCCTATGCGATGTGGGAATAGCTGTTTCGTGTTTCCAAGCAGTCGATATCACGCGAGTAGTATACCCTCATGAGGTAAAATGGCATGATGTGACGGAATTTTCATTGCTTGGCTAAGGAGATCTCAGGCCAGATCTCGACATCGAACGATTATTTACTTTTCTAGAATAAAGCTAAATTCCCCGACGTACCGAGTTCGCTGGCATGCACCAATTCTAGAGACCCGGCAGCCCGGTTTAGGCCATGTACCGGACGGGGTAGATCTAAGATAGAGACTTCGTTAGCGAGAGACATCTATGCGAGTGATTTTTTGTTTCCGTCACTATGATGTTAGATGTTTCCCTCGGCTTCGCTTCTAGTAGTTCATACTCTTCTAACCGTCTTAGAGGGCACCCCGAAGCTAGTAAAAGGTAACCCGCACATATGTCTTGACACCGTCTGCTCTAGCTGCTAGTGGTTAATTAGAGCACTGTGATTCGCGAAACATCACTCGAACGTTTCGCTCAGACCTCTCCGGCTCATTTTAGTGATCCAGCCGACAAGCTACTACATAGCTCCCGCAGCTGTCAGCGTCGCGGTAGTAGATCTCGGCCTTAAAAATAACGGGTCCCAAGTAATTGGACCCTTAGGGTTTCATTATGATCTTCGCATTGTTCAAAGGTCCAAAGATAGATGTCGGGAATTTTCAAATTGCATCTGTTGAACCTTAGATCACTAACCTCTGGTTCCGATCTAACTACTATCGTCACTATCCGGTCTACCGTAGTTACTGTAGAAGATCCCAGAGTCGTTAAGCGAGATCCGAGGTTCGTTTTTCCCAAGCGATCAAGCAGACCTCATGCTCATGATCCTGGTAGCTAGCGACTTTTCTCTAGAGTTGATAGTTCGGCAAGTAGAATCTTGAGAGGGGCGCTTTCATTAAATCCATGTTACCTTTCTGTGTAAATGCGATATATTCTGATTAGATTCTTTTTCCGCCGTACGCGTCCCTGTAGTTTAAGAGTTTTTTGCACATCCACTATGCACAGACCAGGAAGATAATGTTCAAGGTTGTATTACGAAGAACTAGGCTCAGAGAAAGGTGAAGTGAAACGTATCTGATTGCTTCAAAGGCTCTTATCAATATACTACAGGAATATCAGAATTCAGAGAAGCAGAATAGGTAAATAGATATGTATAGCCCCTATTCGAACCTAACCCTAAGTTCGTCCATCGCGAACTCCTCGCTAAACAAATCAGCCCAATAGCGGGTATTCAAGATACATATCTCCTAGTAGGTACCCCGCCAAAACTTGGAGCCTCTGTTAAATTACCCCTCCCCCCTTTCTCGCCTACTCGCCAATCCACCATTTTCCAAGATCTGTCCAAGCCCCCTTAGCATCAAGCATCTGCGCAGCTGGGCTCACAAATCCATCAACGACTTTCGTAGACACGCCAAAGAAGCCGTACTCGGCGACCCAATCCTGGCCGTCCAGCCACTTCGAAACTTGCTTGGTGAAGGTCTCCACCTGCGTCTTATCCCGACTAGTGCTCGCAATCTCGCCCACAATGATGGGTAGCTTGTAGGTATTGTGCTTCTCGGTGAAGAAGGTCTTGGCGTTTTGTATTTCCTGGTCGCAGGGATTCGTCGGAAGTGTGTAGAAGTGCAGGTTGATGTAGTCTGGCTTCTCTTTTGCTGACAGCAAGCCCATGAACGTCTGCAGCCAATTGGACCCGTTCGGATCGCTGGCGCAACCGGGCGCGACGAGCTTCGCTCCGTACTTTTCTCGGAGGGGCAACATCTTCTGTCGCCACTGAGCTACTGCGTCGGCTGCGCTGATGCCACTGCGCTCCGGCTCGTTGTAGAAGTGCACAATGGTATTCTTCTGAGACGACACCACGGATATGAGGTTATTCCAATTGTCTCCGGTAAGATGCTGTGGTGTGCGCACCATCGGGCGAAACGGAAACTTCTTTGAGAGCTCTTGGGGTCTCTTCGTCTCCCAATTCGTGATTGACTTGATGACGGTTGACGAAGCGAGAGTCTTTGCCGCGGTCAAGAGACCTGGGATACTCTTGAGCTCAGCCGTTAGACTTGTTTCCCAGAGGATGATGCGCTTGCCACCTGCAGAAGCGCGCTGGGACAAGACATTTGACGTCTCGACTGGTACAGCGTTAGCAGGACTAGCAAGCAAGACGCAAGCCGCGAAACAGGCTATACGCCTGATGCTCTGAAGCAGTACCATTGTGACGGCGGACTATAGGCAAGAAGCAGACGAGTAGGTTCCACGCACAGGATCTACGTTATGCATCCAAACTCCTTAGGCAATAGGATGTTCTCACGACTTATGATCTTTTATCAGGCCTTGGATCATGCCCTAGTTTGGGACATATAATGAGCAACGGAGGCTTACATCACGGCACAGCTAGCTCCAACACTCCATCAGCATGCTCCCCGACGGTCTAGAAGTGTAGCGACGGCGCAAACTTGGAATCAATCAGCCAATGTGCGAATGAGGAATACATCTCAAGTTTCATGAATTTAGCGCCAACTTGCCTCCTCCTGAAATATGTCAGATTCTAAAAATATACCGTGCCTGGCCTGGTACCGAGATCCTGGGATTGATCTGCGCCCCGGCTGTGACGTAGGTGCAGATCCGGTTAGCTCTCCGGCGGCCAGACGCGCTGAAGCACATCTCGCGCCATCCAACCCAATTATAGATTCAACTACAATAATAGTGTGGTGAAATATAACGTGATCTCCTTTCGAGCTCTACTCTTCCTGTTGAATGGGTTTCATTCTATCTAGACGTTTGAATCCACGTATAGATTATTAGTGACCATTGTGGTTTAACAGGATGCCAAGCCGTTCAAATATCTCTAATCACTCGTTGCCACTGCCAAGTGTAGGAGATAGAGAACATATCTTCATCTGCGAGATGGCAGGCTTGTAGGAACGATACAATGGCATGATTTTGTATAAAAACTTGGAATCATGCTTTGAGGATTTAATTTCCTGTTCCACTCCGATAATTCCTTAGAGGATCTATTCAGTTGCCATATAAGGTTACGAAGGATCAGTCTTAACTACCGCATTTGGAATGACGCTATCACGTCGTACCCGTGGGGGCTAAGATCCAAGATAACCTTGGTTGTTTCACCAGACTCAATTAGCCAATATCTTGGGAGCACCAATAGTGACCACTTCCATGACATGCGGCTCGTTACCTAGCATATTGTAAGATAGATTATTATTTAATATATTAAACAAAGGAAGTGACCTCAAACCGAATTTAACCACTGTAGAAGGATGAAAATGAAAGCAGGTAGCATATGAAGGAAGTGGAATGGGGAAATTCCTCTATAAATCCCGATATTAAAGGGACATACTCGAAAAGGTCTCAACATGTTTGTCTACCTAAAGTTCGCCGCAACCTAATGTGCTCTCACAATGCCACAAATACGCATTCTAGTTGTTAATGACCCTTAGATCTCGCATAATTAACATCAAGTGGTCATAGCAGTAAGAAGCAGTAGAATCCCATGGTGAGCATAGGATTAGAAGCTGCTTGTTCCGCTGTAGTTGCCATGCTTACTTCAGAAGATGCCTTATTAGGCATGTTAAATCTATAAATATAAGACATCATACTTTATAGACACCTTTCTCTAGTAAGTATCTAAGGTAATTATAGATGTGGCATTTACCTCACGTAGATATAAGCGTGTAGTCCCCAGTGACCAGTGAGAATAGATTGTCTATGAGAACGTACGTATCAAATTCGCACGCGCCCCTCTGATGAGCTGGCATTGAGACCCATTAAATAACAAGAGGGTATAGAATTTGCTGCTTGGAATAAGAAGTGGTATATAATAGGCCAGAAGTAGCCATATAGAATGAACATCAACATGATCACATGGCTCGCGTTCTTTACACCTATAGTGCAGCTTAAGCTAATCGCTCATTAGGCCATGAATATTATAATGTAAACGGCCCGCCGTTGTAAATGGACTCTGTAAATTAATTCAACACTTGGGGAAAAAGGGTAAAAAACATGAAAAAGAATGGTCAAGGTGAAGGAAGTAACTTGAAGTTCGGCCAATAGGGCTCACGCCCGGACAATGTGACAGTGCGTGCGGATGAGTCATAGGTCTGTGGTGGGTAGGTTCATAGGCTAACATAGCTGTAGTTCTGTCAACTGTCCACAGGGACAGGTTATCGTTAAGGCCAAAGCTTCATGGCGCAGTGGAAGCGCGCCGGGCTCATAACCCGGAGGACCTCTGATCGAAACGGAGTGAAGCTAGCATGAATCCTTTTTGCAGCCTATTTGCAGTCCCCCTTTTTTTTTTTCCACTCTTGTGTGAACTATTTTCACATCCTTTGACTAAGGCTATATTCCTTTCTCCACAGTGGTGGAGCTCACTTTTCGCATTCCCACACCACATATTATTTTTTTTTTCTGTATTATATTTTCATTCGTGATACAAATGACGGTATCCTCGTTTCCTATCTCTTTTATCTATTTCGATGTTGAGCAATTATTATGTTGGAATTTTGATGTTGAATCCCTCGACCCTTCATCATCCACGCAAAATATCAGGTTGTCGGCATTGCCCGATCGGGAAGTATGCGCTTCTAGGCTTGACCCTTAGCTTCAGGGCAAAAGATGTGATTGGCTATCCTCTCCCCCGGGACAGGAACCTTTAGACTAAGATCCCCCCTAGGCGAACCCTGAATTAGGCTGCAGGTAGAGTACCTAAATAATGCATGTGACTTCCATGTAGGACTTGAGACTTCGACCTAATAATGGCGTAGTGGAGACACGTCTTCGTATCATCTCCTGGCATGGCTACATCTCTTAGGTGCCAACTTAAGGATATCACAGTATCAGGCTAAGCAGATGTCGAGTTGTGGCTCTGTGGACGCTGATTATATCTTACATATGAACTGAGTTCTCGTGGTTAAGGCTGCTCAGCAGCTGCAGTTTTACCATCCCCATTGATTGGATGGGCATCACTTCGGCCACAGCTGCTTACACAACAGTGCGTCACCATGTGAATGAACTTATATGAACAATATCATTTCTCTGTATTTTCACATACCAAGCATCATACATTCCAGCTGCCTGTCAGCCATCCATCATCATTACTTTATGCGCTCCAGCCGAGCACCGTGGCTCGGGGCATAATAATACATTACAGTACAAGCTCCTGGGCTTTTGAATGCCTATCCAACCTCCATCTTCCATGCTCGTTACCATACTCGTTATCATGCTCGTCATGAATTCCCATTGAATTGCCCTAAATCGTCCCACGTCATAGGGAACTCTCCAGAGGATAGGGGATGCGATGGCTCCTCTTCTACGTCGACGAGCGTGCTCGCGAAACTCCTCCAGTCTTCTGAGTTCAGATCGAGCGGCGGTAATAATCCCTCGTCTGTGTTGAATAGTGGAAAGTCTAAGTTCATTGGCGACGTTGGCGAAGGTACTAGTGGTGCCGGTGGAAGTGCCTTGTCGGTAGTAATAGGTGATACGTATCTTTGCTGCTGAGCTTGTTGCACGGGATAAGTCTGGTATGTGTTCATCATGGGTTGCTGTTGGCTTGGAGTCGGCTGCATAGTCATGTTCAAATTTGATACCTGAGTCGGGACAGTATGGCGTGAGTCACCGGACGGCGTCCGTCTACTATGTCGAATTACACCGGGTAATGCGGATGTGGACGCTGACCGTCGCGGAACGGAGACGGCCGGTGATCTTGGTAGGACGGATACGTGTTTGGACGTATTGGTGGGAGACGAGGGTGATTGGGATGCGCCTTGAGTAACGGACGCTGATCTCGGCCGGAAGACGACGTGAACACAGGTGTACGCCATCTCAACGATATTCTCGGCCAACTCCTTGGTGCCGTCGAAGAACTCCAGGAGGTCTTGCAGCTGGCCGGGGTTCTCGTTCTCCACGAAACCCTGGGCTCGTCCCGTCGACTCGGGACTCCAGCTGAACATGGGCTGGTGGCCATTGAACTTGCTCTGCTTCCTTGCAATCAATGCTTTCCAAGCTTCGTGGATTAGATGCTGGTGTAATAAGCCGTAAATGACGTTTGAGTGTAGCCAATCTGCTTTCGTGCTACCTGCTTCGAAATGCGCGGCGACGTGGTCGATGTGCTTCTCGAACTTGCCGTGCATCGCAGCACAAAAGCCGCAGCCCCATGCCCTCCTCTTCCGCAGATGCTTAACGACGGTGTCGGCATGAGGGCATGTCTTGCAGCCATGCGCCGACTTGTGATGCTGGTTGAACGTGTTAGGTCCCCAGAAGCTTTGATTACAATTCGGGCAAGGATATTTCCTTGATCGCTCGTGGAATTCCTCCTCGTGTCGCTTCCAATCGAATTTCCTCTTGAAAGTCTTGTCGCAGGACGTGCACCAGAACTTCGCATCCGTTGTCGGGGCCGTCGTTGATGATATTGAGCTTCGTGCGGATGCCGAGGAGAAAACGCTATCGCGGCTCGAACAGCTAGATCTAGATGACGAAACGGATGATCGTTGTCTGGGGGGTTGGGTGGAGTAACTGATATCTCTGTAGCTGAAATTTGGCATAGCTGCTTGTGCTATTGATAAGAATTAGCGGCGGAGAGGGATTTACGAGTGACCTAAGAAAGCATCCCGTACCTTCGGCTGCCATTGAATGTTGTTGCTGTTGCTGCTGTGGTTCTTCCTCTAATAAGGCAAGTAGGGCGTCACGACTCAGACCGGACTGCTTAAGAGCCTCGAGATGCTCTCGCGCTTGCGCTAATACCCTTGATGGATGATCCATTGGACTGTTTCTAATCTCAATTGGCGATATACGATGTTTTGAACGAGGTCTACGATAGAAGGTGGTATTGCGGAGGAATAAGCGATCAAAATCTAGATCAAGAGGGAAAAGGTTGGTTTGGAAGACAACAGAACTGGAGAATTACGTTGAGTAAGCTGGAGGTCGCACCCGCGTGTACTCGGCTACCTTTCTGTGATATATTACCCTCCAAACGCAGGCACCCCCGTCTGGCCCGTCATAGTCAGGGCCGCGATCCCTAGCATCGTCCCATGCTAGACGCTTATTGGGGAACAGACCTACAACGGTCATTCATCAGTCGAATGAGCCTTGCTACTCCGAGGCAGTCTGGCAGAGCGTATGTAGCACTGGAGAAACTGACTGGAGGCCATTCGATGGTCGGCTCAACCTGAAACGAGTCGATGCCAGCTTGCCTCCTCATTGTTTCGAAACACGCGCGAAGGTGGGATGAAGCCTCCAATCGGAGTGGGAAGTGGGAGCGAGGGCAAGCGAGGGACCAGGACTGGATCAAGCCGGATCAACCGTGGACCCATTGACGATCCATGATCAGCCTAGGGCTTTTGCGCTTGGCGAAGGACCATGCAGAAAATCTGTTTCAAGATGACCGGGCTCTAAGTATTTGTGATTGGCCCGTAGTTTAGTCCGTTCTCCGTTGTGACCCGAATTTGACAAAATGAGTTTTTAAAAGAAGCAGCACTCACCCCTAAGAGATCATCATCAGCTCCGTTTTCTTTCAAGATGGGGTTTTCGCGAATCTCTCCTCTTGAATTATTCAAGAGGATCTCTCTACTAGCAGACGACTAGGTGTTACAATGATGCCGTACTGGAGGAATGACGCTAGTGACTACGTGATAGATCCGCCGTCGATCCACAAGCCAAATCCCCGTCACATTACGGAATAGGCCTGGCGTATTTCACACATGTACTTCTGCAGCTCGCTGCGGTCCACTTAGACTACTTGGCGCCCTCGTTTATCGGCCCCCTATCTGACGACGCTGACGCCGACAGATTTTCTGGCATTGCCCAGCCACGTGTTGACGAGTCTTCAACCGATGCCAGTCTCTACTATTATTGGTAACAAACTGATATTAGATCTCTCATACTAGTTCGTAAGAATGTTTCATATCGTTTGCATTACACGTAGACGTCATTGTGATGGCAACACGGGCATTTCGGGTTCGCTCAAGTACAAGCAGCAAGCCCAGCACCGCGTCACCTTTTCGCACGATACCAGCTTCCACGTCGGCTCTGAGACATGCAGAAGCATACCTAAAATTCCTTGAAATTATCCTTGACTTTGCTATATCTTAACCAAGTTGCCCTGGTCTCAAGAGACATCTGCCGCTTATTAAGTCAACTTTAGTTGCCATCCTTATCCTCTACGTGTCAAGTACCGTCAAACCTCATCACCTTAGGCATGAGCGGTAATGTAAAGATGATCCCACAATGGGACGCTTGGATAGTTTCGTACATGCGTAAAACTTGGGCCGCAAAACTAGGTTGGTCGTGAATAGAAAATAAGAAGGGAGGCGAATATAAGCAATGATGGACGCATTCGAGCAGCCTCTGGTGTCTTCCATTACACCTCTTCTGGACGAGACCATGATGGCTTGCGGTACCTACCTAATAATATGCTACCCCATTTATCAGTGTAAATATAAAATACTGACGATTCATTTCTCGAACCCATACCTAATCATACACCAATCGATTTGCTAATGTCGACAGGGTCGTTTACTTGGGGGACACGGCGCTCGGGTCAAATGCAAGGTTATTATGCTACGTGAGGCTCGGTATATACAAATATAACCACCACCCTTATTGATTAAGGTAACTCATACAGACCAACTAGCAAGCCAAATGACTAAGCCGCGTTATATCTTCTCCCTTACTTCAGACCGAAGTAACACAATGATTACGCCCAGTGCAGGAAGAGCCGCAACGGCCGCTATAATATGTCCTGGAGTAGCATAGGCAAACGAGTTACCGACCGAATATGCGGGGGCGTCGGTGTTCTGGGACATTCTAAGACAGGAAAAGGGGGCTCTGGTATGTTGAATACTAGGTAGAGAAGAAATTCAATCACAAGTAAACAGAGATACCAAGGAAAAGAACTTAGAAGAGCCAACGGAGCTTAAGGAGCTCGAAAATACAAGGGTGAACCCCTGGTTTCGGATCCGACGAGTACCTAAAGAAGTATAAGATACGTTACCGCCAGCTATAATACCTACCATTGTCTATGTTTAAAATCTCCCTACCCATTAACTTATGACTGCCCCTCATGGATAGAATGCCCTAATCTAGTTTGTAATCATAATAGACCACGCCCCTTTTAACGTTAATTACTCTACTGTGTTTGGTTTGCAGGACCTAGGTGACATATGTAAATGTTTGCGTAAAGATGAGAAGAGCTGGGGTCGTGTGTTCAAATGCCTCAGCGATCTCGCCCCTAGACTCAAGATCATGAGTATCTCGAATGCGCAACTTTGACAACTTTGCAGGAGGGTCTCCGAGTGAGCGGCCGGCTGAGTTTTGGAAGATCCGGGATGTCGGTTTAATCAAAGGTTTCCCCTGGGCCGCTGAGCGCATATCAGGATATTTTCCCGAGCGGCTATTCCCGGTGTTCTAGAGATATTCAAGGAGGGTTAGATAGGTATGATTTTGATGATTTCCGGTTCACGGCAGGGACGGAAGAGGTATACATCTCTTACTTCCCCCGGGATCGCGGCTAGGATAAATTGTCTACGTTGATTTTGCGCACTGAGAAGTGGCGGAAGCATTAGGCGTGGAAAAGCTGTTGCTGGGAAGATTGCAATCTTCAGATGTCTGACAGGGGGACAAACGATATGACTATTGTGTATCGAAGGATGAAGCAAAGAATTTCGGTTGCACGATTGTCATATCCTCTGACGCTTAGGGCGGGAAGAACAATTTGACATAGAAGATACGATTCAATTTGTTCTTCTAGGAAGTGAATGATACCTATTCTCCCCGTTTAATCTCATTTCTCATTAAAAAGTGTTTTCGTAATAGAAAGGACGATAAGTAGAATAGCTAAGTGTTCTTTTACTCCCCTGTGAAGAAGTGAGGCATTACTAGGGTGCGTAGAGGTGGTCGATTATAAACAAAGTTCTCCCTCTAGTCTCACACCCTTCCATCAATGTAGAAGAGGCTCTTTTAGCTTTAAATACTTAAGTTGAAGATAGGTCCAGTATCACAAGAATTTGGCTATCCTATTATCACCATAACCCTAACTTAGGTACCTACCTAAGTAGCTCACGTAAAGTACAGCTCCCACAGGCAGTAAATAAGATATATCGAGTAGCCCCATACTCAACGACGTGGGAATAAACCTTTAAAGAAATTGATAACCTGAGATGGCTGCTCGCTGGTCTTGTCAAGGGGCAAACATCCAATTAAATGGGCTAGCTTAGCTCTTGCCGGGCCGCTTGAGGAGCTGCTTACACTGCGCTTAAGCTTCCGTCAACTGGCAAGCACATGAAACCTGTGATGACTGTTGATCAGCTACTGTGCACTTCCGTGTACCTACAAGTATTTATCTCTGTCTCTCTCATAATTAAACCATAACTCCTTTCATGAAGGGAACAAACATACCCAAACCCCCACATGCTTTATTGCTCAAATCCTTCTTGACATGGTCATCTCCTAACCTGCTGCCACACCATATTCCCTAGATATCTTTATATTCACCCCTAATAAAACCAAGGTACGGAAAGTTCTACTAACCTATCTACTTCATATTTACTCCTGAGTTGCCGTATTAACAGTCTTACTTCATCAAGTCAATACCCGAACCCTGTCACGACCTCCAGACCCATCTATCAGACACAACATTACTCGCTATGGAGGACCGCAAATATCAGATTCACGAAGATGGAAATGCAGCCACTCTTACAATCAATACCGACCAGCCGGTCTCATGGGTCGACGTCATTGTGGCCTTCTACCCCTTCCTCCGGTGTCACTCGGGATGCTTTGGTGACGCTGCTACAGGGAAGCTAGTTCAACTCAATCGACCTTCCGAACGACAGAAAATCAACACAAACCCACCTGAGCCCGTAGCTAATGAATCTTCACCTTCTATTCTGTCGCTCCCGGTAGATATGTTCCTAAGAATCTTCGAACACATGGCACCCCCATACGAGCTGGAAGCCAACCTGTGCTTCGCGGATGGCTATCACCGGCTCTTGGCTTTGCCTTTTCCCCGAACATGGAAGTCTATGAAGATCTTTCATATCTCAAAGGTGTTTAGGAAACTAGCCATCCATTTCTACGGAGAGCCTTGTGAATCCTCGCTCCCTTTCAACTCTAGAATGGATAAGCTGGTCATTACGGACATTATTCCTTTCCACCATCTCAACCAACCCCGTTCACAAGATCCAGTAGCCCCGTTGTGCAAGGACTGCAGCAAGCGACTCTGGATTGTTCGGAATGGAATTCATTACTATAAGCTGGTGATGTATAGCACCAACCCTGACTCTGCTGGCAATCTCCACCCTACACAATGTTTCCCGGAGTTCTTCGAGCTTGTCAGGCGTCTTGACTTTACGGCACTGTCCAAGCCATGTAGTCTCCCTAAACGGGTTGACGAGCGAGACTGGGGCCGTATCCTCTATAGCCTCAGCAGGATGTTCGAGAGAATCGAGACTATTTCAGTACGGTTACCACGGTACGACAACTGCTGCGCGAAAGACGAACACGGAGCGACTCCGAAGGAGCTCTACAAGACCCGGGACATGACGTTTCTGTGGGGGTTCTACCAAGCGTCCTTGTTTCCGGCCGTCCGGAGTCTCGGACCCATTGGGTATCGATTCTTTCCAAAGTTGCGGCATTTGGGGTTTGTTCGAATGGAGTCTGTGTGCTCCGAAGTTGCATATTTCGACTGCGACCCAGAAGACGTAAATACAGAACACTTACGCTTCGATCCTGGAGCGGGTGAATGGAGTGTGACCTTCTACTTCCCTCGAATTGAATCGCTAGATACGTAGAGCGAGTGGCACAAGTGTCTATCTACCTACCGTAGGTAGCTAACAGAAGTTCACTGATTTAACCAATAGAACTATCATATCTTAACCGTGAAAATATAATTACATAACACTATTTAGTCGACCACACGTCTGATTGATAGGGGGTAGGTATACTATATGCATTCTCGTCGACTTACTAGTCCAGACAGTAATGAGTACCTCCATCCCCATGCAATGTACAGCCGCCAGAACCCCAGACAATCCATGTAAGAGCTCAACTGAAGACTAACTCCTACGTACCAGGTAAATTAAGCACCTACCTAACTCAAATTGATATCCAAATCATAGCTTTTGCCTATCCATTAACGCACTCCTCCCTAATCAAAATGTATCCTCCAACGTTTCCTATCACAGCCTGCCGTAAAATCACTCCGCATATGCATAGCCAAGACGTTATCGCTTACGAGCAAATCGCCCTTTTCCCAGGAGTGGTAATACGCGACGCGACGATCATGCAGCAAGCTCGTCAGTGTCTCGCATACACTCGTGCTATCCACGTCGTGAGCGACAGCATTATGAATCGTGACGTGGGTGTCCTCGAACCGCGTCTTAGACTGCGGCCATGGCTCGTGAAAGCGTAGGCAGGGGCGGTTCGTGGCCGGGTGATCCATGACCAGGGGTAAGCCGCGGATAACCGTGGAGTTGGAAGAAGATGTGGACACGGTCCAAGTTAAGGGCCGGAGGGAGGATAGGGGTAGGCGTGCGGGAAGATACTTGAGTACTAGCGTTGAGGACGAGAAGAGCGTATAACCCGTGTTCTTCGGAGATTCTGTTACTGGTGTGAAGAACTGGAATCTGGACTCCTACTTAGCGATGACGAAATACGCCAAAAGAGCGAAGTAGCTTACAGCGGTGGTATAGAAACCAAATACTCGCTCCCGTCTTCTCTCACCCACTTCTCCGTCTTGAAAAGCCCGTCATAATGGAACGGCATCCACTCAGCCGACAGCACATTATTCAAGCCCCGCGTATCCGCGTCGCGATCTTTAATTTCTAGAACGAGGCCGAATTTCCGCGGCATCGGTACGCCGAATTCTTTCGCCTTGTCCACGAATAAATCTCGATTTCTCGTCTGCGAGAAACCGCGTAGCACAACTGGTGAGTTGATCTGCGACAACCCACGAACCTTGGCCGCATCCACGTCCCTTATTGACAAGGCGTTCCGGCCCGCCGCCGGACGGATTAACAAGCCTGCGGGGTACAGGGGCTCGCAAACGATCCCCCCTTTCCCATCGGCCCAGGATAGCAAATCGCTCTTTTCCCGGAAGTAGCTGGGTCTATTGTCCTCGTAAACAAGCTCAAATGTGCCATCGGTATCGAATTCGGATCGATGGCCCGTGATGGTGGTACCGTCGAGCCGGAAGGCTATACTGCAATGCCACGGCGTTGTGAACATTGTGTCTGTTGGTAAGAGTTTAATAGATAGCTTATTCTCTCCGGTAGAGGCGTGAATCGAAAGCCTTAGTCGGTCTGAAAATCTTTCCCGCACGGCTCGGGCAAACGCCTACGTCATAAGGGTAAGCCCCTTTTCTTCTTTTCTCCCCTGGTTAAGAAAAGTGAGGGAAGAACTTACATCACCCCTCATTAACATCTGCTTAGCAATGTACTCAACTCCCCTTTTGTATTTCGATTTGCTCCGCCCGTCACCTATCGGATACACATTTTGGAGATCTGTTTCTAGAAACTTGATATATCCCCTATATGTCAAACATGTGTCTTCGTCCTCTGAGATTCTGAGCGAGACATCGTAGTCTGGTCTACTAAACTGCTGCAATAGGGCGTGACGGAAATTGGTGGCATTAGCGACATCTAGAAACCGTCTAGGTCAGTAACCCTTTACATGGAAAAAAACTAATTATGCAATTGTAGAAACAACGTGATGTTTTAAATTAAGATGCGTCAAATGTCTGCTTACATCTAATCTCATCTAGCTCGTTCGGAACGTCGATGTGAACTATGTCCTTGAGTCGGCAAAACTCGATATGCTGGAAGTCCTTCCTTGCCCTCAATGCTCGAAGAGCTTCGCCATATGCCCAGACGTCCTTATCTGGAACCCCTAGAAGATCTTACCGAGTTAATAGTGAAATACACGATTCGCTAGGGATTAAGTACCGTTGTATACTAGTCCATCGGAAACAATCATTAGCCTTGCGCCTGGTTCGTAAATATCCCCTATGGCGGCACATAGACCGTTAAGATGTGCGAGCGCAAACTCTTCGGCCTTGTCAGGGAGACGACCGAGGACCTTCGTGCTTGTATTTGGCGACTTGAAGGGAAACGCAGGAAGACACATAAGAATAGTCTCGCTAGTCGCGACCTTTGAGTATATGTGGGCCAGGAAGTTGACTCCATGATGGGTTTTCGCTAATACTGCATCTTTTGCGAGTTTATACCGCGAGAGGATGCTTAAGATATGTGACGCGATTTCGAGGTGAGCGGGTTCCGGCTTCCCCAGCTTCTCGGTCAGAGCGGTTGGAAATGCCAAGCCATCGGCAGTATCGAGCTTTAAGACAGACGGCATACTGTGAGTGGGATTCAACAGCACGGTGGTAATCAGATATGGTCGAACCTATAAACTCAAATACACCTTTGCAGGAGGAGGCGGGCCTTTTCCATGATACATATGATACATAGAGGCCCAGTTTGGGAGGCCTTAATAGGAATCAGCGGTAACACCTTGAGGTCTTCATTCATCTAGCACGTATGTTAAAGAGCCGACTTGGCAAGCCGCAACGTTGCAAATTAACTAACCAAGCTTCATACCAGGCCAATAGCCGTTGCAACTCCATAGTGGGTTGTTTTCGGCATCACGGCTAAAGACGGTGAGGGTTCGAAAAGTCCTGGTTCAATATAGCGTGACAAGACTGGTGTCCTTGCGTCATTCATGGGCTTCAACGCCCTTTCACATACCTATAACATCATACAAGTCTAGATGTGTTCCCTGAAGCCTCGTATAGAACCGAGTAACTCTTCCTCTTTCTTAAAGGGGAAGTTTAATAAGTCGAAGGCTGAGGTATGGTGTAGTTTCGCCTTGTAACTATTTCTGCAACGCTGCATAACCCGCCGCGAATGCGACGGGCATACCGAGCCCCAGGTCACAAGAGTGGCAGCTTGGACCTGGAACTCGGGGCCTTATTATGAATGGTTCCGTCAGTGAAACCGTTCTGTCGTTTAGTATCGCGTTGGAGGGATGCTGGCGCCATGGTGGGGCCATGGGAGGTTGGCCAAAAAGATTCATCGGTGAAGGATGCCTATCAAACGAATTTATAATCGAACTTGATCGACCATCTACAACCACCATCTCATTTGTCTTCTTACAACCGGAAGGTCTCGTAAGAATTGATCGAATCAATCGCGCCGTCTTGGTCATGGCCCAAAACGATCAGACCCCCTGGTCTGAGGAACAAGTTGACCTAGCAATTATTAGGGGTCCGTCGCCAATCTATCCTTATGCAACATGCAAGAGCTAATGTTTTTTTGCAAGTCGCTTGGGCCTTTCTGTAGAGATTATAGGTATGCCGAGACGTCTTAATGATGAATTTTACTCTCTCTGGCGGAGCTCTAGATGCAAAGCCCGGGCCGTTGGGGGTAGGCCGAGCAGATGCCTTGAATGCACGTACGCAGCAATATCTCGAAGCCGTGGGTATTCTCGATGAACTGCTCCCATTAGGGATCAAGTGCAATAGTTAGCAGCTTCTCATCTTCAATGGTATCGATAACTTACCATATCCAGCCAGTTAAACCTTCTCGGAAGGCGATTTTAAGTCCCGTCAGAGCCATTGGTGGACATCGCTCCAGCACTGCTTCCGCCCAAATTTCTTAATGATTGGGCAACCCGTGGTGGAGCAGGTTCTTAGCAATCATTTGGAAGTACCCGTCTGCTATGGTGAAAAGGTCATCTCCGTCTCTGAAACTGAATATGGCGTGACGGTTGATACGGACCGAGGTGGTAAGGTGCGGAGTAAATATGCTATTGCTGCTGATGGCGCACGATCCACAGTCCGACCAGTGTTGGATATCAGCTTCACCGGAACGAAGCCTGAGATCGTATGGACGGTCCTTGACACATTCATCGACGCCGACTTTCCTCTGTGCTCAGAAATCATCACGTTCCATCTCAATGGCCGGTCGCGGGTATCATGGATACCCCGCGAAAGGGGGATGGCAAGATTCTATGTACTTCTCGATGGAGAGATTACGCAGAGGAGAGCGGAAGACTCCATCAGGGAACACATGGCGCCACATAGAGTTGATTTTGTGAGGACAGAATGGTTCAGCACTTTTGATGGTAGGCATATCTCCGCGCCACTCTTTCGCACACCAAACGCTGGGGGGGAATAGATGATCTAACAGACATATTGACGTTTACCTTAGGTAGTTAAAGAACGAATCGCATCCACCATCGTCTCGAAGCAAGGAACTGGTCGTATCATCCTAGCGGGCGACGCTACTCACGTTCACTCAGTAAATGGCGGTCAAGGCTTAAACACCGGCATTGCTGATGCATTCGCGCTTACTTGGCTCATCGCAGCGGCTGTAAATAACGCTGTGCTTTCCCCTAGTGCCGCCACCAAGTTTCGAAGCTATGATACCGAGCGCCGGACTGTAGCACAGGAAGTTATTGACGTCGCGGCCACGGCACACACAGCAAAACAGTACGTTTCTACGATCGAGAAAAATGCTGGGTACATCATCGGTAAGCAGACACGAGAACATCGCTATATGGATAATATCAGGTAGTAGATAGGATATACCGACGTTAGAATAGGAATGGGGGTATCGTATGACGGTCTTGGCTCCGAACTTATCTCGGAGTCTGAACGGGGTATCTGGAAAGGGGTAGGCGATACCCGGATATTTGGATCACTCGTATCGGGGATGATGAAGCTATCCGTTTATACTCCACGATTTCGTATGGGAAATATTTAGTACTCTTTCTAGGCGAACAGGATCCTCAAACACTATTCCGGAATATCTCGACTTATTTCATCCTCTGTCCTGATAGTGTAGGCCGGAATGAAGTCAAAGGTCATAGTAACGGAACAAGCGGACGAATAGATACTTTCTCGTCGGATGTTGTTACCGCCGAAGATAATTTCGTTGTCATCGTAAGGCTTGATATGTACATTGGCTACGTTGGAGAAGGTGACGGATGGAAAGGTAAAGGGTATCTAGAGCAATTGTATGCGACATAGAGCAGTATTAAGCTCCAAAATTCGACATTTTCCACAACGAGCAATTCCCGAAATTTTGCTGATGACGAATACAGTCATGTCAGGAACTGTGACCTTGGAATACCAAGATTACTTACTTGATGTTATTATTTGAGAAGAGAGTAGAGAGGGATCTCGAAATAAAGCTCCCACTAATTTAGAGCCGATCCTGAAATGCTTATCTTATCGCCCAAGCGCACTGACATCACGATAACGATTAGCGCTAGGTGTACCTAGAAGTAGTTGGAAGTGGCCTAAGCGCGTTTCTTTCATCAGCTGTTGGGAGCCGAGCCGAGGCAGCGGTAAGAGCGTGAAAGAAGACCTGAATGACGCGCGAATGGAACCTGACAATTTCATTGATAGCTCACCTTCACTCCTTCCACTTTTTCAATAATTCTAATCCATCCAATTGCGCGGTTTCGAGCTGCACAATTCGTTTTAATTTATTTACTTTTTTTCCTCCTTTATCGTTTTCTTCTCTCCTGTTGTTGCTTCGATTACTTTAATTTATTCCCTAATAATACCAACTCCATCATGTCACACCCCGCCGACCGTTTCAGAAGCAAAAGCAACGCATCGCGTCCTCCCAGCAAACCACAAAATCCAATCCAGAGTCTATTCTCGATGCCGCCACAATGGCTACACATGTACGGCGATTTCATCACAAAGAACGCGCATCAGGTATCACAGATTGAGAGTGCGCTACGATCTTTAACGTATATCATCCCTGGCCGGTTCCGTGATGCCGAGATAGCCTCGGAAACCCTGCACTCGGGCATCCAACTACTATCCCTTTACCACGATGCTGTTCTTCGAGGTGCCATCACCAGGATACCCGGGCTATCCCCCAAAATACCGAGTCCCCATTCACGATACACCAGATTCTGGACAGCCAAGAGCAGGTTATATCGGAGAATAGCATTGTTATTACAGATTGTGCAATACACAGAGCTGCTATGGGAAATGGCAGCTAAACGCAAGGGAGAGAGGGTCCGCTGGCGTGTTGTAATACTACTCGAGGTCATAAAGGCCGTCTGCCGCCTATTATTAATGCGCGTTACGAACTCAAGACCCCTTGTTACGCCACCACTCCCCGAGCGAGATCCAATTCCACCAGACGTCGACCAGAGCGATGAAGACACACTCAAGGAGCTCATGGGCGAGGATACAAGTTCAGCGGAGACCAACGGATCTGCAAAGGCTGTTCACGAGAAGGAGTGGACCATGCCCCGGACGGGCTCCAGTCTCCCAAGCCTGCCAAACCCTAGCGATATCAGCTCTTACTTGATGAGCCGAGTCCTGACAGCAGACGACATTAAACCCGCAGCGAAGCTTCTGAATACGCTTTCACGGTCTGGTCAGACTGCCGAGATATTACACATTCTCTCACCCTTGATATATGCCATTGCGTTATCAAGGAGTAAAGATAAGAAGTCCTGGACACCTTGGTTAATTGGAGTCAGTATGGAGTACGCGGCACGACAATTACGAGACAGAGGTCTGCGCAGCACTGCTCTGGAGAACGAAGAATGGGGGAAGAGGTATTGGGCAGCTGGTTGGTGGACTATGAGAGGGGCTTTCTACGAACATTTCACGAAGAACGTCGTAAGTGGAGTACGCCGACGTATGCCCAGTCTCGTTTCTGGCATATTGGAGGATTATGAATACTTGTGGGAGAACTATTACTTCAGTACTAGCGCTTGATGAGTCTGATAGACGGTCTATCAGCTCTATGGAACGCGCCGGGTTGGATGATCTTGGCATAACCCGTCTTCGAGTAGGCTCTACGTCAGAAATTGGTTTCCTCACCGAGACAACTACACCGCTCGATCCATCGGTTATGGGTTTCTTGGGATGAAGTCTAATGAACACATTGGGGGTATCTATAGAAATGCTCAATTCGACGACTTCAAGTCCATACTCATTACATTCAGCTCGAACATATCCATCGACGTATTCACTTGTGGACTACCTCGGTACGTGATGAATATGCATTCGCACGAACCTCATCTATCGGGAACATATCCAATTACGATGGGCGCGAGGGTTTAAATGTGACTACCCAGGGGAGATGGATAAGACGCTCCGGCCACTACAGCTCAAGCATAGTCCTATTATAAATTCATCCGTCGAAGTACTACGCCTGATACATGATGGTTAATGTCCTGGTCATCATAGAAATTGTAACATTAGTGAAAAGAAGAATACGCAAGCTCCCAAATATTCTTCGAGGATATTATAATAGATTCAGATGATGTCTCTAAAGTCGTGTGGTTTGCAAGACACAGGTATTGACAAGCGTCAAAGTGCTTACCTGTGTAGGCCACCACTCCTCCCTGACGTGGAGCGATATCCGACCACGACAATTCCAGGCTTTGATGGACCATCCCCTTCTAATCAATATCCTAATTACGTCTGCTAACGGTTTCTTCTGCTCAAATGCACAATGCAAAGCAGTCATGTTCATCAACTCCCGGGTCGACTATAAGCTGCACCATTTCCATATTTGCCCTTGGGATTACAAGATGGGGAAGTGAGTGTGACCACCTATTCAATTGATCATCAGCATTGTGCAGTATGAAGATTCTGGAAATTCCGTATGATCCTTGACATTTGCATTGGATAGCATACAGTAAAGGGCTCTTGTCACTTGATGTTATGCTATCAACGTCCGCTCCGTTGCGAACCAACATGTCGACAGCCTCGACGTTTCCCTTCCGGCATGCGTAATGTAATGGGGTTTCTTCACACCGGGTCCCGCACTCCAAAGTTTTGCTAACCTCTTATTACTCTCACCAGCAAACGTCCCCATTCTTTTTTTTTTTTTTTGCATATTCCTCGAGCTTAACAATTGGGCGCTTGAGAGTACGTGAAGAGGCCCTTCACCCTCGTTCTTTGTCAACGAGACATCTGCATCACAATCCACGAATACGATGCGCCTAAGGGAATAAAATGGCGAGGCTCTACCTTTGACGACATATCACGTTTACGGCCCCTCTTATGCTACCATATCCTGTATTAACGCCACTTCTAAGCCAGCGTTATCATTCGTAGGTGACGCCTATTCATATACCTCTAGCTAGACTCGCTTAGTAACGATCCCTGGAGAGCCCCTAAATTGGATTTGTAGGTCGATAACTCTTACTAAAATACCATCTTCCCCAATATGGCACTTATATCAAAGAGATGGCCTGCCAGATCTTCGACTGGTGGATGTTCGACCCGTTGGGGATCTAGTCCCGTGCTAGGACTTAACAGCTTAGTGGCTGGCGACGATATCTACTATCCTATTGGAGTGCAATATGCAAGTCAGCATATTATGATGGAGCATAGCCTCAATCAGTATGCGAGCCCTCTATATACCTACACAAAGCCGTTGTTAGTAAACCATGGAGGTGGCAGGCAGAAGCTGCTCGCTTCATTTGCAATATCAGTGGTGCTATCGCGATTCTTCGGGAGGTAGCCACTTACATTCGTAATGTGCGACGATCTTGACAAGGTCCTGAATCGCGACCATGGGTTCAAATATGTTCCCATCAATCCAAAAGCACAAGTCCGATTGCTGCGGCTGTCTCCTCATCACGCGAACCTCAGGCACATGCAATACAGCTTAGAGGCCTTCGATTTCTCAGATCTCCCTTCGACACAGTACGTAGCACTGTCTTACACTTGGGGCCACGCGACTAGCATCGATGATATCCACGAGATTGAAATCGACGGCCAGCCCTTCTTCGTGCGCCGGAACCTTTCCGACTTCTTCGACACTGCTGCGGGTAAAGGCGAGAGCGGTCTGTTATTCATGGATGCAATTTGTATAAACCAGCTCGACAGTGCGGAGCGGACGTTCCAAGTCCGGGAGATGGCGCGCGTGTACCGCAACGCAACGAAAGTTATAGCCTGGCTGGGAATTCCCGAATCAGCTCGAAAGCTAGCAGAAGTACAATCTCTCGGCCAAATGAAAGACAAAACGGACTGCGCAAACTGGACGGCAGAACAATGGGAGGGCTTTAGGTTTCTAAGCTACCATCCCTATTGGATTCGCGTCTGGATTGTTCAAGAAGTATTGCTGGCGCAAAGAATGGAGGTCTGGTGCTGGTATTTTTCCTTCCCACTTTCGTTGTTCGCAGGGGTCTCGTCTACTAGTCTCCCGTCTCCTGAAGTCAGATACTCCGAGGAGGGGAGGCCGCGATCAGTAGTCGATGCCGTTTCACGCTCATGCAGCCCGGCTGAGAGGATTATAACTCACAGAACGCGACACGTTTTACGGCCAATCAAGGACCCCTTATCTCAGGGAACGGCGGTTGGGACTCTCGAGGAAATAACCGCTGGACTTATGCGACCTTATCTGGTTGCAGAGACTTATCAATCATATGTTCCAGACTTAATCCACGAAGTAGTGCGTAAGTTTGGTATGCTCAACTGTTCTGACACAAGAGACAAGTTGTACGGCTTTCTGGGAGTTCTAAAAGACACCAGCAGAGCCAAGGTCGACCCTGACTACAACATGCCTGTTAGCTACGCTTACCGTCAGGCCCTGAAGATTGGCCTAAACGAGATAGGTGCCGAATATTGGACTCGATCATACGTAAAAATGCCCAATTCGGTATACAGCGCTTGTATTGCCTACTATTGCGATGTACGCGATGCCTTTGGTATAGACGACGCTGAGAGTATGTTGATCTTGCAAGAAGTAGTCTCCGAGTATAGCTATGGAACTCCACCTATGGACTCTATGACTGAAGCTATATGGCCACAGCCTTTTATCGGACAGAATGAAGATCCTACAGTGTTTCAGGACTTTGGGCAGTTGCTTAGGATCGCTATCCCTGCCATAAACGAAGAAGGGCTGCCGTCAGAATCTCGTGTGTGGTGGAACAAAGCATACAGAAAATCGCGCCCATATAGACTATTTCCCACATAGTTGTTTGTGATTATTAGTCTTTCTTGGGGTTCTACTGCGATCAAGTAGCATACATGACTCATTTATACACTCACCTCAGCAACTTTTCCTGAATAGAACGTTGCCAAAGTAGAACCTGTTCGGTTTAAATACTCTAATGAAGTAATATGTTGCGCATATTAGTGTAAGAGAGAGAAAAGTTGATGTATTGATCAGCTTTTCCAAGTTGGCAAGGCTAATCACAACCTTGGCCCCTACGCTGCTTTTCTGAGTCGCAATTTTGCGAATATAGCTTTCTTGATGATAGGGCACCGGTACTTGGGGGTAGCTACACTGGTAAAGTTGTACGACGCATTTTATTTTATAGCCCCTTTTTGGGGTTGTGTAACGTGAGATCTATAAATGCCTTTAATAGTAACGGAATAATGTCTAGTCGCAAATAAATCAAGGCTTCGGCTGCACATATCTCAGGGTTGTCCTGCTCCAAAGCTCGTTTCCACTCATCTGGAATTCGAGGCCTTGTAGGTACGCCCGTAACACCGGTGTGTCGTTCTGGGATAGAATATCAGCCACTAATATCCGGTGCTCGTCCTCCCACTCTCTGCACAAGTGGTAGAGAACGCGCTTCGAAGCGTCCGTACTGATTTCGGCCTCCTTGCTCAGTACAGCGACTGCTGTGCACAGCATTCCGCCCTCCTCGTGTAGGGTTTGGGCGGCCAAAACCTCTTTCTCGTATGACCAGATATCGTTAATGACCGAGAGGTGCTTGGAGCAGTTACGGTCGACGGGACGAACCATCTCAAGGTCTGAAGGCGGCACTACGAGCGCCATAGAGAAACGCATCAGTGCGGCAAGGAGGCTTAGGAGAAAATTTAGCATCGTGCGCCCACATATCCCCCTTCCGTTTCGTTCTTGGTATGGCAATAATAGTAAAAAACTGAACTTACGCCTTGCCGACGTCACGCTCGCGATACTCTAGATATTGGCCCAGCCCCATCTCGGTCAAACGAGTGGGGTCTGTCTGTGCCCTCATGAAACAGAAAACAGGCTCGATGATCTCATCGGCCATGTCCCTATCGTGTGCACGCATAGATTCCCAAAGGTCGTAGCTAATCCATTCAACAGGCACACTACGATCTGGGAGGACAGAACCCCGAAATAGCGGCATTAACCTCTCATTATAGGCGCGGCCGTCCTCAAGGGACATGTGTTCGAGGATATCTATCTGCTTGTCAATGCCAAGTCCGTGTTGCACTTGTGATCCTAAGATCACAATGGGGTAGCTATGGCCTACCGTCCACTAAGAAGAGCAGCGTCAAAAGTCGACATGCATAATGAATGCGGTCATCCAGTGCCTTGGGAAAGTAAAGGCACGTCACTCGCGAGAAGCCCGCCGCCACAAACTTCTTGCGAGCCTTTTCATTAGGGAAAGGCCAGTGCTGAAGGAAATAGCCATCCACCTCGGCAATGACCTTCTCATGAAGAGGATGGATTTGGGCAGTCCATTCCGATGAAGGGATATGAACTGCCCGTCGCATCGGTGTAGCTACTGGCTTGGCGTGCTCCTGCGCGGGAGACGCAGAGACGTACTCTTCAGCTATAGGCGCCATTCTGCTAGACTTGATCGGGATCCGGCGAGTAACGACTTGCACCTCGAGGTGTGTAACTTTCAAGAACTAGACTTCAGCTAATATACAAGTAGTCTCTCGAGGTCAACCAAGCGATAAGGGGACATCGATGCTATCGGTGCATAGCTACAGCTACGAACTCCTGATATACCCAAGAGATAAGACACTTTGTACACATGCTCATCCCGTATCAGGCCAAGGTCTACAGAGCGGACCCCGAGGTCCAGAAGTCCTAACAGGCAGTACCTTATGATGATGATGAGTGTAATTCCAAGGCTACCTATAAATACTCCACGTTACACCAGAATCCCAATCGCGGACGATTTATCCCTAAGAGGAAGTGCCCGATTAGGTCGGTAGATAGGTACCTAAACTTCACAGATATATAGAGGCACAGCACTGATGTCAGCAATCCTTGGTCCCCCCCCTTTTTCTTTTTCTTTTCTACTATGGAAACTTGCGTATTACGTGTATATGCACCCAGGTTCCCATCCCCTGCTAGTGGGTACGAAGTTCTAGATCCTGGGCATCTATTCGGTACCTACCTGTTGAATACCCTAATCGTGGCCAGCAGAAATTTCAGGGGTATCTTTTAGGGTAAACTGGATACACTACACTATAGATCCAGATGCGAGATACTTCGTTGCCATATTCTTGTGTTCTTAGGTAAACATCAAGATTTGAGTTCGAACAATGTCGTCAACTTCTATGCTAGATGCTGCGCTCCTGGCGCCACGCTTGTACAAAGAATGCGTTGCATGGGCATCGTCACTCGACAAGAATGGCCTCAGCGGTCTCTTGATTCTCATTACAATCACAGCGATTACATGGAACTACCTTTCAACGCCCAAACAGCGCCTTGTTCCTGGAATACCTATCATCGGCGGCGCCAGCACCAAAGACCGGATCAGAAATCGGGAGCGCTTTCGACATGACTCTAAGGCCATGCTCACGGAGGGCTACTTCCACAACAATGTTAACGGCGGCTTCTTCTACGTCCCGTCTCCTCTTGGCGAGCGCCTCATGATCCCAGTTCGCTATCTTGAGGACTTGAAGACGGCGCCAGTTGATAAGGTCGATTTCGTAGGGACATTCATTGAGATGTTCGAGGGCAAATACACGACCTTTGGCAGCCGGAGCACGCTACACCCTAGGACTGTCAAAGCGGACTTAAACCAGCATCTGCCAGATGTCATGATGAGTGTACAGGATGAGATTGTGGAATGCTTCGATGAGATCTTCCCAAAGTGTTCCGAAGATGAGTGGACGGAAGTGCCTCTTGTGGATGTCATCACACGTATCGTCGCGCGCGTTTCATCGCGCATGTTCGGCGGACCTGAGCTCAGTCGCAACTCGTCCTGGGTAGCTGCATCCATCGCGTTTGCCATCGATGGGTATATCGGCGCGCAGAAGCTGAAAAAGTACCCCGAGTTCCTTAAGCCCTTAGCCGCGCGCCTGATCCCCGAGGTGCGCATCCTCGCTAAGTATTACCAGGAGGCCGAAAAGGCCGCGCTCCCTATGCTCGCGGAGCGGGAGCGCACGGGCGAACGCCCGAAGGACTTGCTTGCGTGGATGCAAGATGCTGCGGTAGACGAGGAGACAGACCCTCGATTTATAGCGGGGATTCTTCTCAAGATCAGCTTCGCGGCCATTCATACCACGGCAGCGGCAAACAGCCAACTGATTTTTGACCTCTGTGCACACCCTGAATTAATTCCCCTGCTCAGAGAGGAGTATGGAAGGGTCGCTGACGAGGACGGGAAGATTGGTAAAAAGGGTTTCTTCCAGATGCATATTATGGACAGCATCATGAAAGAGAGCCAGCGATTCAATCCGCTTCTGTTAAGTATGATTTTGTCTCTTGTTATGCACCATCTTCCCTAAGAGTTGTTCCCCGCTGATCAGAGCCGTCCAGTTACCTTTGAGAGAATCATTACTGAGGACTGGCGCCTCTCAGATGGTTTTGTGATTCCTGCGCATACCACCATTGGCGTCCCGGCGCAAGCCGTCGCCATGGATCCAAAGCTGTACCCTGAACCCGAGACTTTTGATGGTCTACGTTTCACGAAGCTGCGTCAAACCACCGACGATCCAGCGGTCAAAGGCAAGGCGCAGTTTGTCGCGGTATGTACATTTGAACTGACCTACATAGAGTATTACTGACTCGCGCTGTTTATAGGCGAATCCGCAGAGCATGGCATTTGGATATGGAAGGCATGCGTGTCCGGGTCGCTTCTTCGCCGGCGATGAGATCAAGGCGATCACAATGTACCTATTGAACCACTACGACATCAAGTTCGCGGAGGGACAAACACGACCGAAGAGCCTGCAAGTAGAGACGCAGTTCTTGCCGGATCATGCTGCCACCATCCTGTGCAGGAAACGAAGGACAACCTAAAAGTTCTGTACGTCGTATAACAATAAGAAAATAGTTCAATTCGAAGTCCGCCTAATGATCTGCCGAGACGGGAGCGGGACCCGTAGTAGTACATCGCCGACCTGCTGAAGGCGGTTTATAGCCAAGGTTAGTCCGTGCTTAGGTGAGTGTCACCTACGATCAATGAACCAAGGTAGGTAGGTAGTTGGCTTGGCGATCGCAGGGGCATCCCCGGCTGAATAGATTATCTTGAAAATTTGAAGGCATGATAGTAGGCTGATGCCAAGTAGTAAGCATGAGCTTGCAGTCACTAGCGTAGAAACTCGGCACGGCACCAGGATAGCTTAAGTCTCGATGGTCCTGGTGGTACAGGTTACTCCGGAGGATTCGATCTGGCTGAGGCTACGCCGCAAATCCACATGTCGAGGTAGCATGCATGGGAGCGAAGGCAGGAAAATGCGACGTCCCGATGCGACCCCTCGATACGAGCACGTCAATGATCTCTGACAGATTCTTTAGCGGATCGGTGATAACCCAATTGGTGTCTCATTGCCCTGCGCTGTTAAGCCCTGTACGCAGAGGAATACATGTATGCGGACGATAATAAACTCACCCCAGACCAAATCAATGCCACCTACCTAGATAATACAGAAGAAGCATGCCATACTCATGGATCATACAGCTAAAATTCACGGAGGATTCATGGGCTAGCCACCGGCGCAGCTACTGCACTACCCCTATAGTGCGGTCCCCAAACGCTATGCCGTCCAGCGCGCGGCAATTAGACTAGGTACCTGTATTCTTCTTTCGATTACCTACCTATCTGAATTCAGATTCATCTTTACGCAATGCGTAAGCATACGCTCACGCTCACACTTTGAAGTCTCTATTCTGTTCGCCTCGGAGATCCGGTTCTTCGCTTCAGCTGCGGATAACAACTAAAGCCGCAAAGATGTCGGCGCCGTCCGCCGAGCAGATCGCCTACATGATGGCGCATGCGTCAGATAACCTACGCCCGAATATCATCGTCTGCGTGTCCATCTGTGGCTTTCTCGCCACCTTATTCGTGGCAGTGAGGCTCTTCGCGCGCTGGCTTCACGGAAATACGTTGCTACTCGCGGATTACCTGATCATTTTCGCCTTGGTATGTTGCCTGTAGAGGTGGTAGTAATTGCAACAACACTGACAAGATCATTGGACATAGTGTCTTTACATTCCATTCTGCGTTACGCTCGGGTTATGCACGAACAGTGGTCTGGGGAAGCATGCTTTGTTTGTGACAGATGCTCGGCTTCTGCAAATTGTACGTTTCTCGATCCATGTTACCCTCCATTTCATCATCTAAACGATCTCTGCCAGTACTTCATCTCCTCTGAGGTCATATACTCCGTCGTCATCGTCACCATTAAATGGAGTATCCTCGCCTTCTACCGACGCATCTTCCCGCAGAAGTGGTTCCACTGGACGCTTCTAGGGGTGGCTGTTTTCATGGGGGCTTGGATGTTCACGACCGTCTTCGCCATCATTTTTCAATGCATACCCATCGAATTCAACTGGGATACGTCGATTCCGGGTGGACATTGCATTAATATCGGCCAGATGGCACTTGCGACCAGCATTCTAAACGTCCTTACCGATGTAGCGATTTTGCTCTTACCCCTACCATTAGTGTGGAAGCTCAATGTGTCACCCAAGAGGCGATCGGGATTGATTCTCTTATTTGGGCTGGGTGGCGGCGCCTGTGTAGTAGGAATAACTAGGGCCGGCTACATTGGCGATCTGAATGCCACGACTGACCCTACATGTGAGTTCCTATTCCTCTAAATCACTCTTATCTCGACAACTAACTCTCAAAAAGGGGATAACGTCCCCGCGGCGTACTTGTCCGCCATCGAGGTTCTTGCAGGGTTCCTTGTCGCGTGTATTCCCTCGTATCCAGTGCTCTTCCGCCGCGCCACGGGCATGACCC
This sequence comes from Hypoxylon sp. NC0597, assembly GCA_022432515.1. Taxonomy (NCBI): domain Eukaryota; kingdom Fungi; phylum Ascomycota; class Sordariomycetes; order Xylariales; family Hypoxylaceae; genus Hypoxylon; species Hypoxylon sp. NC0597. The sequence goes on from JAJKLA010000044.1 coordinate 170,261, forward strand.
AGGCCTCCAAGCAGTCTGCTAAAAGCAGCGGCCAGCCCCCTAACGGGTCGGGACGAAGCGCTGACTCCCGCAGACGGCCTGTCATGTCATGGAACAGGATCACTAACACGGACGAAATCGAACTGCTAAGCCAGACACCAGCGAATCATCGCTGGGAGCCCTTGCCTGAGAAGCCCGAAAGGGATGACTACAAGGAGAACGCGAAGGAATTGAAAAGGGGGCCAGGAGTAGCCGTCTAAGAGAGTCAAAAGGTGTACATTGGAATTATGGTGCATGGTTGTTCTTCCACGATCTTGTATATTATAAGCCGTATTTTCTTGGGTACCTGTATATTTAAAGGACTATGTATATTCACTATATGCCATCTAAGCTAGTGGTTGGGTGTATCCACGGCACGGATTCGAACTGGTGCTTTCCACCACATGACCCAGTGTCTTGACTGGTTTTCCCAATCAAGATCTCGATCCAAAAGCTCCATGTCATATGAAAAGAACAGCTTCGCGAGGACAAGTGACATCTGGACAAAGGCGAAGCTAGGTACCTGTTAGCAAGTTCCTACACAAAAGTGAGATGCATCACACATATAAACTCAGAGATAAGAAGGTATCTCTAGACTTTTCATACCTTCGACCAATACAAGCCCTATATCCAAGTGAGAATGGCTGGCTGGCTTCCTTTATGTCCTTGCATTCGGGATCGATCCATCTCTCCGGTTTGAAGGCATCTGGATCTGCAAAGTAGCGTTCGTCATGCGACACAGACCATGTGCTAGTGTACAGCTCTATCTGTGGTCGAGTTTTAGTATAAATGAATGACTCAATATGTGACTGAGACATCTCATAATGAAAACTTACTCCGGCGGGCACCCAATGCCCATCGACGGTAGCGCCGGGAGAGATGCGCGGAAAGCCGTGTGCACCAGAAGGATGAATTCGTAACGCTTCGTTGATGACGGCTTGGAGATAGGGCAATCGGAGAGCCGAGGCCGAATCGATCTCACCATAAGATTTATACCGACCGCGTATCTCGTTTGTCAACTTGGCGCGCACTTCAGGTGAGCGCAGGGCATAGTAGAGTGTCGCAGCCAAAGTTGTCGCTGTGGTTTCGCCACCAGCAATACTACGTGACATGGTAAGTTAAAGCAAAAGGTATGAGATGATTCAAATATAATCTCGGAAAATTGAGAAAAGGGGGGAATGGGTAAACCTACATCAGCGTGCTTGCATGCGCCGTCATTTCCTCTAATCCGACTTCGCCGCTCTTAACCTTTGCAACGACATTTGTAAAGAAGTCCTGCCGCGACGATGTGCTCTCAAGCCGGCTGTGTTTCTATCAATATCCTAGCGGGGGCTTTTGAAGCGATTTTGACTAACCGCTTGACTTTATCCCGACTGTACTGCTGATGGGTCGCTTTCACTTTCATCGCAAGAGACGGGAGTAGCCATTTCCCCAGCATGGCCAAAAGCCGGAACCGCCGCAGGTTATCCACCAGGACAATTTCACGCAGATGCTTAAGGATGAGGTCAATCCAGAAATGGTGTTTCTCTAGGTACATACCAGTCCTTCGGTCAGCTACATGTTGGCACCAAGCCTACAGAGTGCAACGCAGTACTCACCCTCAGCCACACAACCGAAGCTCTCCCCAAACGCCATCTCGCCCAACAGATCAAAAGAATTCATCTCGAACCATTTGACCATGTCGATGCCTACCTTGCTTTTCCGGCTAAGGGGGCCGATTTTAGCGACAAAGGCGTCCGTGCATCTTTGTATGATACTCTCCTGGGCCGCTAAGCTTCGCGCGGAAAAGGCCGCCAGGAGGTGCCTCTTTTTAGAGGCATGCACCTAAACTTCCAAGTCAATTCCATTTCCCATGGAGCCTAGAGAAGTAGAGTAGAAATGCACGAGAGGGGAACTGAAAGTTGGTCTACCTTCGGATCTCGCTCACTGCCAATACACCCCGTCTTGAAACCCGACCCAAACACATCGTAAAAGTCGCTTTTGATGTGCTGTTGCTGTCCTACTGGTGGATAGCCATAGATATCGCGATAAGACTGAACCGAGGCGAAGCTCAACTCGCTGGGAGAGACGCGGAAGACATCGCCTGTACGAATCGTCAGTGATTTAGCAGACAAACGGGGAATCTGGGGCACTTGGCGGGGGTAGGGTACCGTATTTCTGATGTTCAGCCCGGAATATTCGGTGTTGTCGACCACCCATTGTGTTTTTGAACCGCCATAACTAATCATAACGCAGTTAGCCAGATCGTCGGGCGCATTTCTTTAATCTTGAGTACTGCTCAAGGACCGTTATCTCACCAGTGTAGCGCGTGCCAAGAACGGTCCTGGAAACTTAGCAAGTGGATGGAAGTAGAGGTTGTAGATGACATTGCTCAGGCAATACCCGAAGACCTTCACAGCAGCATTAGATACGTGATTTATTTACATCCGGAAAATAGGTAGGTAGCTATCTCACAAGAGTTCCTATAACTAAGGCCCAATGGGCCTTCAAATTCGCGATCAAATCTTCCTCCATAGTAGCTTACCACTGAGCAGGCTTCCTAAGAGTCGATGCTGCTCACGATGGGTAGTAGAAGTCTTCTACTATCGACTAAACCCTGTCGCGAGGCGTTACAGAAGTTTAATATTTACACCCCACCCCACGCAGAATGCAGGTGGGATAAGCCTGCATGCATCGATCCTCTATCACAAGGCGTATTATCCAATATATAAGGTAAGCATGTAGTGTAACCCACCGCTATGAATACAACGGCCATTGTTGCGCTCGGTGTAGTCTGGCCGGTAGGATTCAAAATGTCTTAGTAGTATTGATCACACACGCCGCACGTGTGCGTCGAGACTAATCGAGATTTGGGGGATACCAATGCTGCTGTTGCAGTAAGCAAAAAGGGGATACCCGGAAGTGGAACCGATCGTATACAAGACCCTTAAAATCGTTCCAGGAACAGGGGACGGCGGAACGAGTAGGGTAGCAGCGTGCCTCGTCGAAAACCGGCGCCCAATTTAATCCACGACATTAGCACATGTCAAACCAATTAATTAAGCAGCGCGGGCGACTTCCTCTTTCAGGGTAACACCAGCCAGGACCCGGAGACCGTTCAGCCCCGGAGGTCTCTGACATAATCATCCTTTCTACCAGCCCGAGGCAGTGCATCCAACAGTGTCGGCGACATAGTCTAAACTGCTCGAAGGCCCAGGTAAATTTAGCAAGAGTGGCACCATGAAAAGTCACGATGTTTTACGCCGCTCGTAGAATACGACCGTATATAAGTGATGACGCAAGCACTCCAGGCAGGGTTCGCGATACCGTTGAGGAAAGCTAGCTAAAAATGACGAATAAACAATAAACCTCAAAAGTAAAGAAATAATTCTTCAACCCTGATAGACTGCGTGATATCCGGTACGTTGGTCTGGGCCCAGGTTCTTCCCGGCAGACAGCGATCAACACCAACCATGGTTGTTCATGTGCTCTCCCGAATGCTATTCCTGCAGCTCGGGCTCTTGGCCTTAGATGTCGCAGCTTTCTCGCCATCGGGGATCAATGAGAAGAAGTCCAACCTCGGATATCTGCACGAGCGCGCCGCAGGGGCATGCGATGCGCTATCCGCCGCGCTGCCAGAGCATGTGTTCTGGCCCAATAGCTCGCAGTACCTCAACCAGTCCCAAAGTACGTAATCTCTACTGCCAAGTGCATACCTACCTAGGTATCTACCTCAGAACATCACCCAGCTAAGAATCCCCAAGATGTTTGGTCCCAGACTTGCGTCCTAGAGCCATTATGTGTATTCGAGCCGTCTACAGTCTCTGCGCTCTCCGAGGGACTCAAGCTCATCCGTGATGCCAAGTCGCCATTCGCCTTCCGCGCCGGCGGGCACATGCCAGTGCCGGGAGCGCAGTCTCTCGACGACGGCGTCATGATCTCCGCTAGCTTGTTCAACACCAACAATCTTTCCGCGGACGGTTCAATCGCGAGCATTGGCCCGGGCCAGACGTGGATGGACGTGTATCAATGGCTTGCGCCGCACGGCAAGGCGGTCAACGGCGGGCGCTTCCCCTCAGTTGGAGTTGGCGGGTTGCTTGTTGGAGGAGGCATGGGCTATTTCTCCGGCAGCCAGGGATGGGCCGTTGACAATATTGTCGGCTGGCAAGTTGTTCTCTGGAACGGCACCGTGCTCGAAGTCACCAACGATGTGAAGGATCCTCACGCTGACCTCGCGTGGGCTCTCAAAGGGGGGTCGAACTTGTTCGGCCTCGTCACTCGCTTCGACGTGCGCACGTTTCCGGTGACAAGCGCCTTCGGCGGGCTAACGGTATGGTCTGGTGAGGCCGGACCCGATGTCTTAGGCTCTCTGTCGAGCTACATGGCGCCTGGAGGGGGCGTGGACGATCCTAACGTGCACATTGATGTCTTTTCCGGGATTAGCTTCACCAACGGCACGCCGGCACTGTCGTACTATAACATTGCGCTGTATCCAGGGAGCGAAGCGGGTCCTACGGCCTTGGAGAACTTCACCGCTATACCCGCGGACTTGACGCTCTCCAATGGTGTTGATGTTCATCAAAGTTGGACTGCAATCCCAGAGCAGCTGGATTCGTTCTCAACGCGGGCGCTGCGAAACTTGTTCTACGCGATCAGCTTCGAGGCAACGGAGGAAAGTATCAGTCTGTATAACAAAACAGTAATCGAAAATGCCGTGTCGATGTTGAGCGACGTAGAGGGCCTGGCTACGTACGCAGTCTACCAGCCAGTGTCGAAGCAATACCTGCAAGCGTCCAAGGCCAAAGGCGGCAATGTCCTGGGTCTAGACCCCGACATCGACGGAACATTTATTGGTGAGTTTCTTTTCCCTTTTACTTAAAAATGAGGCGTCTACAGTTGAATCGTCTGCTAATGAATCGTCGTTCGCACAGCCGGCATCATTCTCAGCATGTGGGAGAAAGCCGAGGACGACGCAGCCGTGCTAAAGTTTTCCCAAACCACAGCGCAGCAAGTCCGTGAGCAGACCGAGGCACTCGGTCTATACAACAAATTCATCTATCTTGGAGATTCCGCGCAGGGCCAATTGCCCTTTGGAAGCTATGCCGATGGGAAGAATTTGCCGAAGTTAAAGGCGATTCGCGATAGATATGACCCTGAGCACTTCCTGGAGAATTACCTCCATAGAGGGTTCCCATTGGCCTGATGAAGCCATGAGATACAGATTAGACTAGAGCCATGTAAATACAATGTATTAATACGAAAATAACCCATTATAGTATCATTCTAGTATCCTAAAATTATCAGTGTATTGAATGTGTGTGACTAAGTGATGCCTCAAGCGTTAATGCGCGACCAAACTAATACAGATTGCAAACTAAATCCAAATCATCCCATATCCCTCGCATTCCACCGTCTTACACTACGTCAACCAGGGCTTAAGCTCCTCTTCCGTCCAGTCCCACAACCTTGCTGCCAGCTTCTCATCCAGACACCAATGTGTTAACCCGTCACTTGGCTTGCCAACAGGCTCATATAGCTCTCCCGACTTCGCCTTATCCTTAGGCACACCGACGGCCCACACTTGATTCAAGTGGCCCTGGTCTTCATCAAGGAACCTATTGATATTACCCAGATACACGATCATCTTATCCAAAAGCCCAAGATTCGACACCAGCCCCGTATTGCTCGGGCCCGGGTCGACTATCAAAGTCAGAATGTCGGGGTACCGGCGCGCGAGTTCGCGGCCGTAGAGATAATTAGCTAGCTTGCTCTGGGCGTAGCGTTGCCATTTGCCGAGGAGCCAGTACGCCTGGGTGGTCTTGAGATCGTCGAAGACAATCCCGTGCTTTCGCGGCGCCAGGACAAACGCCAGACTGGAGATGGGGATGATGCGCGCCTCACCGTGCTTCTTGGCCGTCTTCTGCAGCAGGCCGAGCAACTTGCGGATCAGGAGGGCATGTGCGACGTGGTTGATCCCGAAGTGTAGCTCGTATCCGTCTTTAGTGAGGCCGGGCGGTTGCGCCATAATGCCGGCGTTAGCCATGAGCACATCGAGGCGGGATTCACTGGCCAGGATGGTGTCTGCGGCTTCCTTGACGGAAGCGAGATTGGTGTGATCACTTTTTATCCAGACTACTTCGGTATTCGAGCCGGTAGACTTTATGTCCGCGATGATGCGCTGTGCTGAGGACTCGTTACGCCCAGTGATGTATATCTTGGCAGCTTTTCGGATCGCTAGCATTTTAGCTGCAGCGGCACCAAGTCCATTTGTGCCTAGTATACAAATGTGAGCACTCTGCCATGATGCATCGTATGAAATGAAAAGGAGATACATATGAGAAGTGCATTGGAAAAGGACATAATGTGTACCTACCACCAGTGATCAAGATGACCTTGCCCGTGAGCTCGGGCACATCCCGCTCGAGATCGAAGTCCAACTTGACCATCTTGGACCTAGAATTCGGGATCTTGGGTTAGTTCGGTTGCAGAGGAAAGTAAAGAATAGAGCTAGCTAGCTTCCAGTCCGCTGTGTGGAGCAAATTATACGAAGTTACGAAGAAGAACAAAGCGATGTGACGCCTTTTGTTTGAATTGATGACGATCAACTGGAGCCAAGGGAGAGCTCTGTCAAGATGTGGCGCTTGGTGTAGCTTGGGGGAGGTTGGACTGCGCCGTAGCGATAAGCCTACCATTCGGTAAAAAGGCAGCCTGTAGCATTGTAGCATGTAGCCTGCAGCTTGCAGCCTGCAGGGCTCGGTAGGACTGAGCTGACCACCATTTAAAGCCGAGCCGCCCAGTGTCTTTGTTCAGGTAATCCGGACCGATTGGTCCTGCGGCGTCTCCCTGCAGCATCCCTGCTTCTGTACAACCAACTGCGGATGGAATCTAGATCCTACAAGGAATAAGGGGGGACGGGGGGTGTCAAGACCATATATTCGACTTGCGCAGAACTAGATATCGCCGACAATGCATGATGGTGACTAAACTACTACCTTGTAAGTTGTAAGTTACTGGAAACCATGTTCGCCAGCTGGAAGCCTGTTGCAAACAGCGACGGCAGCGATGTATTCCTATGCAAACGCCCGCACACCTTCGACCCTGTTACGGCCAAAACAGAGAGACCAGTAGCTTGTTGTCAGTGTAGGGCGCAAAAGGTGCGTTGCACCGGCGAGCGCAACGGAGAGGGTTGTAGCCGATGCCAGGCACTGCGCCGGAAGTGCACATACTCCCCTCGACGTAGTAGCAACAGCACACCGGGCGAAGAGGCGTCGGGGTTCACAGATACGGAATCACGGCCTGGCCCACTCGAGCTCCCCACGCCGGCGCCGACAGAGGATTCTGGGAGACCGGTATCGTCGGCCTCTTCAAATCGCACCGCCCATGGGTGGATCCACGAGTCTCAGGGGAGCTATTCGAACAGCATAGACTTATCCAATTTTCCGCTCGATCATGAATTCGCTCGATATTCGGCCTTCGCCCTAATGGGGAATTGCGAGGTCCAGAGCGGGCGGTTCGTACCTCAACAGATATTAGCTACGCCGGAGCACTCGCTCTTCCGCAGCCTGCAACACGCGGGAATCTACCAGAGTGCAAGCGAGCCGGCCACGAACTGCTCCCCGCGTACGCAGTCCAGATTACCTCAAGCCGAGTCTGCATTCTCAAGCCAAACTCAGACACAGGTTCGGGATGGAGCGGACACACCACGGTCGAGCGGATCCGACTGCGAGTGTCTACACCGTGCGGTGATTCTGATGGACGAGCTGGAGATACTCAGCGAACCTACTAACACGCGTCTCCCTGTAGACGGCATTCTGGTAGCGCATCGCAAGGCGCTACGGCAAGCCGAGGGAATGCTAGCCTGCGGGTCGTGTGCGGCGCGGGTAGAGAATATGACGATTCTTACGTTCCTGGTGAGCAAGCTCACCGACTTGTGCTGCCGTGCCATGTCAGCACTCTCGTCCCGCTGTGCGACAGAAGCATCACCTCCAATAGCAAATCACCCAGGTCCCACTGAGGCTCCAGCCACGGTAGTAGGTGCTTATAGGCTCGAGAGCGAGATAGAGTATATTGCAGTGGTACGTGTACTGCTTCGCCTAGGACTGGACCGCTTGCTTGGGCTCGTAAGCGCGCTACAAGGGGTGGGGAGGCGACTAGGGAGTGAAACGATGGGTAGACGCCTGGGAGTGTGTAAGAGTGCGATTGGGGGCCTTTTGGACGGCAGATGAGTCCGGTATATAGGCTCACGTCAGCCGGACGTCGGCCGATTGCTGACGACATTGTAAAAGCATGATTTGCATCCGTCGAATATTGGCCAATTGTAGAAACTCGAACTCGGCCACTTCCTAAAACGACATAGATCATAGATATCGAGTAGTACAGATCCTAGGGTTTGTTACAGATAGAGTTGGTTACATTCTGCGCCGCAGGTTGATCAACAGCGGTGTTGATTAGGTACATGGAAGGATGGATTCCCTGCCAGGACATCATACTTGAATGATACCTAATCAGGTACCTTATTGCTACGATTAGTAAATAATTATAGAACCTAGGCATTGAACGCGAGACATCAATTGGCCTACTCAACGTGAAACTCGCAAATCGGTAGCTACGCTTTCAACCGCACCGCAGCAACATGTTCAGTACAGACGTCGTCAGGCACACTGCCCTCCTCATTGTCGAATGGGTATATCAGAACCTCTGGGCCTTGGTTGCAGCCGTAATCATTATAAAGGTGTGCCATTACAAGTCCTCACCTTTGATCATGAGCTTGAATGTAGATAATAAAATATTTCTGGCAGATCGTCGGTAGCGGAATATACAATGTGTTCTTTCACCCTCTCAGTCGGTTTCCGGGACCGAGACTGGCAGCTTGTAGCAATGTACGTGTTTGCAGAGTATCGAAAGTGTTGAGATATGTGAGATACATGAGCTCATATATTCTGGTTTCTACTGCAAGGTGCCATATTCCATAAGCTTCCTCGGTGGGAGGCAACCCTATAAGATGTTAAGCCTTCATCGCCGCTATGGTAAGAAAGTTACCGAATAACTCGTGAACAATATTGAACCAACATGGGAATTCAGGCCCTGTCGTCCGTGTAGCGCCCAACGAGCTCTCTTTCAACACGGCACAGTCGTTCCGTGACATCTACGGCTTCCGCCCTGGGCATAAAACCTTCGTGAAGTCCATCTTCTACGAGGGAGGCAGCTTTGCAGCCAAGGGAGTTCACTCAATTGTGTCGGAACGTGACCCCGTGGTCCACGGGATCATGCGGAGGCTTCTGTCGCATGCCTTCAGTAACTCGAGCCTCCTAGAGCAGGAAGAACTGGTCACAGAGAGTGTTAATCAATTTGTGGATCGTATGAAGGCAAAGGTAGGTGAGCGTGTAGACATCGCGGACTTGTTCGAACGGATGGCGTTTGATATCATAGGGAACTTGGCGTTTGGTGAGACTTTTGGGGCTTTGGAGACAGGTAAGTAGGTATCTAAGCTATTTTGAACTCTTTTTTCTCCATTCCTTTCCAACGGGCAGGTGTACCGGTGGGAATCCAGGGTATCAATACATTGAAGCTAATTAGCATGAAATTGACAAGAGGAACGCCATCCCTGGATTGCTATCACGATGGGAGCTCTCACAAAAGGTGCTCTTGTGGACTCATTCAAGCGCTTCCCTATGTTGGCGGAAATTGTCAAATTGATCATGCATAAGCAAATAGCAGCGCTCATTGACGACACGAATAAGAATGAGGAGCTGGCTATCAAACTGGTCGAAAGGTGAGTTTTCGAGACGCGCCGTATAATGTACGGCAGACTACTTTATCAAGTGTGTGGGCTAAAGGAGGCATCTCCGTTTCTAATAGGCGTGTCTCTCGTCCAACTACTCGTAAAGACTTCCTCACGCGTATCCTTGAGCAACGGATCCGGATTGACGCGGACCCGGATTACAAGCACCAACACAAAGTCTCAGACGTAGAACTGGCTGCACACGTCTCGGACTTTGTGCTAGCTGGCAGCGAGACGACGTCTACGGTCGTTTCCACGGCGACTTACTATCTCCTCAATAACCCAGCTGTCTACGAGAAGTTAGCTTCCGAAATTCGAAGCTCTTTCAAATCATCAGATGAAATCACGGAGGCGACTACCCGTGACTTGGTGTATCTGAACGCCGTCTGCAAAGAGGCGATGCGCATTTATGCTCCGTTGCCTCTAGGTCTGCCAAGGGAGGTTCCAGAGGGCGGGGACATCGTTGACGGGCATTTCGTCCCGGCTGGGGTATGTTCTCCTACCAAGATATTCCGATGATGAGCATTTCAACTAGCCTGGTCCTTAATGAAAGTAAGCTAACACGACAGGACAAGACTGTGGTCGCAACCAATCCCGTTGCAGCAAGCCTTGATCCAACGAATTTCGCAGATCCTCTCCTGTTCAACCCAGAGCGGTGGCTTGATGATTACCAGGGAGGGGATGATCTCGAAGCCAGTCAACCGTTCAGCCTGGGAGCGAGAGGCTGTGTTGGGAAGAGGTATGCTACGAAATTGAAATCCGCGTGGTCCATTGTGCAAAAGCTGACAATTGACTTCTTTGCTGCAGTCTGGGTTGGATGGAGATGCGTCAAATCTTGGGCAAATTGATTTGGAATTTTGACCTAGAGCTCGCAGATTCGGATCTAGATTGGCATAGGGACTCGCGCATGTATACATTGTGGTCGAAGCCACATCTCCACGTGAAAGCTAAGTTAGTCGAGCGATAATCAATATGTACCTAGGTGGTAGTAGGGAACTAGAGAAGGGCTATGGAGACCAAGTCGTGAACGGCTTCATTGATGCTTCCGACTCAAGGCACTATAGAAGCATGCGGAATATAGGAAATTAAGTCAGGCACGCTTACCTACGCGGACTATGTCAAACTTTCCAAAACTCCGTAGATGTAGGATCATTTAAACAGCTTAGCCAGATTAGGAAATCACCGAGATCGTAAGGACTGCAATCCATCCTTGGAGCACGCAGCCTCTTATATCAGGATGGCAACCCCAAGACTATAACCACTACTTACGACGTAGTCCCATTTTCAGGCAAGGAGGTTCGCGATACATGAATATGGCATCGCTCAAGATCAACGAAGATTCAATTCCGGATCTCACAGGCAAGGTAGCACTGATCACAGGTACAGCTTACAGACGACTCGGCCATATACACCTACCGCTTGCTAACCCCATATGTAGGCGGCTCATCGGGGATTGGATTCGCAGCGGCCAAGATCCTACTCTCTAAGAACGCTACCGTTCATGTACTCGATGTCAACGAGCCCAGCGGTGCCAATCCCGGGGACATCGAGCCCTGGCAGAGCTGGGAGCAGTTCCACTTCCACCGATGCAACGTCGCCTCGTGGGCGGAGCAGCTCGCCGTCTTCGATGCCGTCGGACGAGTGGACATGGTCTTCCCCAACGCCGGTGTGAGTGAGCCGCACGACTACTTCACGCACGAGTCTGTCGCGGAAGGCCACGAGCCCAGCTACGCGAGTATGTTGGATGTCAACCTCGTTGGCGTCCTCCACACCCTGACGCTTGCGAGGAGAAGCATGCGCGTGCACAAGGTAAGGGAGGGTAGCGTCGTCATTACCATCAGTGCGGTGGCCTACGCGCCGGAACAGTCGCTGCCGGTGTTCGCAGCGAGCAAGTTCGCGCTGGTAGGCCTGGTGCGGGCGCTGCGGTCGACGATGCTGTCGGAAGAGGGTATCACGATCAACGGAGTCGCGCCAGCAGCGACGATAACCAACCTCCTTCCGCCACATCTCGCTGCGCCCATCGTGGCTATGGGCCTACCAATCAGCTCGGCGGAGTTCGTGGGGCGTGCGCTGGTGTACGCTGCAACAGCGAAGCAGGACCGCAGAGTCGAGGTATACGGAAAAGAGAGCGATCGCGATTTGTGGCCAGAAAATCAGGAGCGGTGGAACGGGAGGGTCATCCTAACGTTGGGAGACACGTACACTGAGCTGGAGAGTTCGATTTCGGATCTGAGACCTTATTGGTTTGGGCAGGAGAATCTACGTCTAACGAGGGCGCAGCAGGCCGCCACAGACTTTCGCGAACATCTGAGGCAGAAGTGATAATAACATCGTATCGAAGTTCAGTCGTCGAATCGTGAAAGTTGGTTGATCTCTCCATTCTGCCTCAAACTCATCCCAGTGCATAACCATCTCATCAATATTCGCAATGGCTACCCGCGTTCATGCGAAATGCTCATCTGAGATAATCCCTGGCAGTCTTACACGACGACAGCAGACATCATCTGCCATTCACTATTCCAACGAGACTTGGATTAGAGCCATAGTTGGTTGATCAGTTCGCGGGACGTGCTATGTGAAGCCATTTTCCCTTTTCGACCAAGTCGCCGATCGTTCGTGACATTATTTGGGAACAGGTAGAATGGTTAGAAAACAAACGCGATGACTGAAAATCTTAAAATTGTAATTATTCCGTTTGGTACATATCAGGTGTTATGGTATATAAAGGCTAAAGAGGTTTATGCACCTATTAAGAACAATAGCTCCCTCACTGTCGTCGATACTTCAATAGAAGTCAACATAAATCATGTTTTCAAAGATCGCATCTACTAACCAGTTACCTACCTAAGGTAGGTAGATTTTCATGTCACTCACAAACATAAGAACAATATGTGATCGAAATTATGAGGTATATTTCGAAATGTTTCGATCATTAGCCAATCTTTAAAATGGCGAACACTTCGTCTCATCGTCACACGTTACCCATCCAACTATTCTCCCTATATCTTTCAACCAGTCCAGACAGCGGGGCCGGGAGTCTTGTATGAAGTAGCCTTGCCCTGGTAGATGTCGACCTAGCTTCTGTTAGCCTTTCAGTATTTAGAAAGGAAAAGAACCATTACTCACCATAATTCCAGCATCCGATTGAGCAGCGTAGGCAGGGATGGAGGTCAAGTAGCTACCACTGGGAGTAGCGGTACCCGAGCCAGTGACCTTGATTTGAGCGCACTCGGGGTAGAACTGAGGAGTGTTGGCTTGGTGGAGAGCGAGCAGCTCGTGGCGGATGAGGTAGTTGCCGGGCTTGAGGGTTGCCGGGATGCGGCTCGACCACTTCAGGTCCTTGAAGACGAGAGCGGTTCCCCAGTTGTTCGAGTTCAGGACGTCGCCCCACAGGCCCATCTCGTCGATCTTGAACCATTTCTTACCCTTCCCGTCGCAAGCGGTGAATTCGCCGTCGCAGGAGTAGAGCCACACCATCACCGGACCCTGCTGGTGAGTCCACTGCTTCCAGAACGCCGTTACGTTCTGGCCGGCTGCGACTTCAGCCGCGATGGGAGCTGAGGTGCCGCCGTTGCAAGTCATCTTGGGATCCGTCACGGTCATAATGGGATTGTAGTCCGGCCATTGTCGCTGGATGATCTGAGCTCCGGCTACAGGGGAGAATCCCTGGTAACCTTCATACGTCTTGCCGCCGATCTCGTAGCTAGTGACCGCACCGTGGGCTGCAACCAGGGCGGGAGCGAGGAATAGGGGAAGAGAGAACAGCATCTTGACTGAAGGGTAGAGCTAGGTGGTGCTTGTTCTTAGAGACGAAGAATGATCAATCGAAATCCTTGGCAACCAGCGAGACACGGTAGTATTTATGCTGATCGCGCTGGAGAGCAGCCGTATTCGAGCTAAGCTAGGATAGGGGCAACGCAGTATTATATCTCCATGATCTAGGTTAATCTAGACTTCGTTGTCAGGGTCCATGACCACCCCCGGTGGATAGCGGCATTTGCCCATGCTCGGTTACAAGGGTTGCTACTATCATTAGAGGGCGTCGGCTTGATGCTTGATATTAGCTTGAGCATATAATATCCAAATGCATAGGTCAGGGGCGCAACCGACCATTTCCGCATGTTAAGCACCTAGGCAGATAGAAAAGAGTAGCCTAGGAGCCTAGGATACGGACTGGCGGACCGACGCCTCAACTCGGCGAAAAAGTACTCGGCGATGATCAACCTATCTCGTAGCATAAGAACGCCTTCGAATATTCCTCAGCCGAATCTAGCTGTATCCTAAGCGCTGTATATGAGACCTGAATCAGGTGGTGGCGCTGGAGTCAAGCGATTGGAATACAGCATGACAATTTTCCTATACTTCCCCACAAGCATGAATATATCGGCAGCCTTGGGTCCGGGGAACGTTACATTGCGGCTACGAATTGGGAAGTGCCCCTGTATTACATGTAGTGGCCGGCGCTATTAGTGCACAATGTGATCATAGTTCATATAGAAATAATAGTACTACTTCAGGCTATATAGGATAAATCCGCGATTCCGCGCCCTCCCTGCCTTGAACCAAGAAGTGAAGAAATTCGACTAAGTGCTTTCAGATACTCTATACAATACGCCAACGTAGAATCTACATGTTGTTTCTACGGAGCAAGGGAAAATAGTGTTATGCGTTCACGATAGTATACATCACGCCTCATATAGGTATGTACCTTGTAACCCGAGTCATCACAACCGAGGTTGACAGGTCTATAAATGTAAATTGAAGAACACAACTCGATGACAGCATGGTAAGTATGATTTTGAGAAAGTACTAGGGTACAGACTTCATCAACCTTGGTACACACAACTCACACAATCTTATCTCTTCAATATTAGGAGATGAGTATGCCATCCTATTCTGAGAATGGCAAATCTGGAATTCATCAGTGTAATATATAAGAATTCCGAATACTGGGCCAGGGCACATCGCGATACTATACGATATCTCTACCACCTTCAAGTCCACTACAGTTGTAGCCAAAAGCACTAGTCCCTAAACCGACGAAACAAGGTAATTATTCTCTAAATAATAGTCTTTCAGTATCAACTGTCGTATTTCCAGAGACTATGCTCAGTTTGACTTAAAATACAGACGGTAAAATTAAAAGAACAATTTGCACTAGGCATATGTTATAGAGTTCAAAGAGAGTAATTTCTCCCATATGTTATATTTGGCGTAGCCTAGGACCGTACATACATCAAAATACTACAGAAGCTGAACTATACATGTTTAGCTTTAACATCTCCCCTATAATTTCTACACCTTGATATAACCAGCAACAAGATGAATACAATGCATCTAACCGCCCCAAAACCAACCAGTCTCTTTCAACGCCATCTCTTCTACACCTCTATAAACTCTGGCAACACAGGAGCTACTACACCTACAATACAAACGATTCCCTTGATCTCTACGTTAGTGACCCTCATGTTTCTTAAGTCGGCAAGCCTAGGGCTTGTATACGGGTCCTGCTTATCCGCTTTCGTGGATCAAGCCTTCCCGGAGTCGTCCGCGACCCGTTTTCCGCGCTCTAATTGTAAGGGTACCTACGTAAGCTAATAATTCTCATGACACGGGCCTTAGGTAGTGAACTTTCATTATAATGTTGACTCAAGGTGGTTTCTATTGTTTATAAATAGGTACTTCCTATGTAAAGTCGTACACCATCAAGCTCTCTCTTCCTTTCGACTCCTTAAGAACAATGACCATCTCATCGTCGAACCCTACCCAGTTTCGCCGATCGTCCCATTGAACTGCTGGGGTCTTATTCGGGGCAACATCATCTATCCTCTCTTCATTATGGATATCGGGATTGACTCTTGGGCGGACTTCGATGCTCCTTCCATTTACTCTACCTTCAAGTTCCCAGACCCTGATCTCCTCTCCGCGAGAGCTGACGCTAACCGCCTTGCCGCGTGCCGTAATATCGGCGTAGCTTATGCCAGAAGTATGTCCCCAGAGCCGGATGCCGGGCGATATGGAAAGGGAGGTTGCGTTTGACGTGCAAAGATACAGTATTAATGTATTATCTGGTAGAGTTGCGAGGAGATAGGGGTGAGAGTAGCATAGGTTAGTAGGCCCCCCTTTATTCTCAATTTGGTACGGAGTTGGTGATGGGTTCATACGCCGAAAAGGGGTCACTGGCGATAATGGTATTTGAACAGGGCCTGTCTTGATAAATGGTGAGTATGCTAGTCGGGTGCTCATTATGTCTGGCGTGGATTCTGGCTTTGAGGTAGAAGGGCACAAGTGTAAATCTTGAATGCCCAAGCACCACCCCTGTATTGTTGAAAATGTGTATGCAATGGAGGCCACAATACTTCCAGCCGTCCTCCGAATAGATAAAGCAAGTGGCGCTTTCGAAAGGCTTGATTTGAGCGATGTAAGGAGGTATGGTGCCCGGAGCATGTTCTCTTTTGAATTTGCGTGTTTTCCTGGCTTCGAGTTACGCTCGTCTTCTGAGTCTTGTAGGCTTTCACGCTCGGGGTTCCGTATAGTCTCTCTGCCGGATCCTTTGGTATTGGTTTGGTCCGTTTTAGGTGGCCTGTCAAAAGTGTATAGAGATATAAGTACAGACTTGGTTGCTGTTAGAAGGTATGGATGAGAGAAGGCAACTCCACCCAACTCTCCGTTGCTGGACTTCTCATGGCGATATCTCCGTAATAACTTCCTTTCTCGGACGTCTAATTGCCACACACCAAAGCTTCCATCGGAGAATCCAATGGCAATATCTAAAATCTGATCATGAATCTTTTGATCATCTATTGCGAGGCAGCTCGGCGTGGCTTCGGAGTCAAGCTCATCTAGGCTAATCTGCGCGATGAGTTGTTTCGTTTTTAGATCCCAAGCTCGTAATCCTGTCGCGACGTCTGCCGTTACTGCGATACCTTCGGTGAGTTTTACAAGGACTTTATGCGACGGAGTTGTCTCTAGTAGCGATGACTCCTGCCTAAGTGGCAACTCCTCTACAGCACATTTCCCCTTAGACCAGTTGTGTCGGAGCTTGTACTGTTTCTTCCAATCTCTTGAACGGTCATTCAGGTCACCGACGTGCATGTCTACCCAGCCTCCTTTTCTTCCATCCGCCCATATCGCTCTACGAGATGAGTAATGTAGCTTGCCTTCTCTAGCAGACCCATTACGGAACCCCGGAATGAGAAGGGCGCGAGGTAGAACGAATTGCGAATAGTATAGACCTTTCCATATTTGCGAGTCACCAAATAGGTCATAAAAGCGTCGCGACACTGGTGCGGTGTTTAGGAGGTCTCGAAGGGGTAGATACGTGAGAATGCGTATGAGGAGTTCATCTGATAACGGCGATAGGAAATCTGGTGACGCGGTGTGGCGGGATCGCTTCAAGGCCGTTGATCTGGACGCGACATCGGATTCGGAGCGCTTCCGCTTGCAACTCATCTCGCGACTCTCCCTCATTTGGATCGAAAAATCAACCCTGCCTGAATGTAATCATACAATGCGGTCAGGATTCGAGGGACTGGTTGCCTGTCTGTCTGGGAATGAAGCTGATAAGGATAATGGAGATCCATAATTTAGTGGATGAGCGGGTAGGTGGGGGATGAATCGCACAGAGAAGTCGGCGGTATCGGACATAAGTTTAAACTTACGTAATACACGCAAGTTCGGTTGCTTAGGTAATGTAAGAATGATAAGCCGATGATTAGCCGATCGAGTCTACCTTCAACTATACATGTATTGTATATCCATAGGTACGAGGAAGCCTATTATCGACATCTCATTCCACCTATTCACAACGATGTTGAACATGGAGACCCAACTTTAATAATACCTACTTTTCTTTGGATAATATTGGTAAGCACGCACATATTCGTAGACTATTTATAAGTATCCCACCGTGTATATCCTCTAACCTTGTCGAGCACCACTTTTAAGCTAGGACTACGAATCATTAAGAGGCTGAATCTTATATAATTGGAGAATAAGAAATCTCAAAATGTAGTAGATACTCATATTGGTATTATACCTACCTATCATAGTGATCCCGGACGTGCATAGGAATATAAAACTAATGGTTTCTAGCTAAGCCACCTTTCCGGAGTCCGCGGGTGCCGAGATCCATGCTGACCGTCCAGACAAGAGCAGAAGGTCAACTTAAACCCCGATAGTCGGGCGGTTTGATGTGTCTTGGGACTGCTTTCTCGCCCGTTAGTACTACGGTCACCACATATGCTACATTAGCCGGCAAGTAGCCTTTATAAGTCATTGACGCCACAATGGAACCCGAGGCGCCCGAAGCCGGTGGCGGTCCCGGCTCTCCTATCCCTCGGCGAGCAGTAAGTGAGAACCTATCGCTTCTCCGTAACCCCATGTCTATAGTCAATAATCTCTCCTATTATCAATCTATAGTTGAGACGAAAGCGGTTGGCTAAGTGATACCATGATAGTGCGATCAGTGCAGACTTAGGAAGGTGAGGATCCCACTCTGCCACTACCACCCCTTTTAATCGTGAACATGATTTTCAATACTGTCAGAACCATTAACATGTAACTCCGTTCCGTTAGATACGCTGTGACAAGGAGTCGCCATGCTCCAACTGCCGGAGCGCCAAGCGATCGTGCAGTTCCACAGGAGCTGGTCAAAAACCGAAGGAACCAAAGCAGCGGGTTCTGATATCCAGCCAATAGTAAGTGGAATACTACATCCGGCGGCGCAGTCGACACTGGAGGAAGATGAACTTACTAACAAGAATACGACTTAAACTAGTGAGCGGAAGATTGATATGATTGAGGAGAGACTCGGTGGCATTGAGACACTCTTACGGAACTTGAGCCCCATCTCAGCATCCACTTCCTCCAATGCGGAGAGCTTCACACGGCAGCCGTCCGATAAGACAACGCCGTTGTCCGTGAATAGTCGGGATGACACTTCAAGCACCGTCTTCGATCCAGAGGAGGCGGGTGACTTTGAGGGTAACTCGTCCTTGGCTGCACATACAGTCTTCGCGAGTGAGTTCCTTGAGCATGCCGTCCAAGGAACTCCACTACAACAACAGGGCAGTAGTCCTAAGATCGACGCCGCCCTATCATCCCTGCGGCAAATTGCACATATGCATGAGACTCGGCGGACGGTTTCATCTTTCCATGAATTTCGGCTGCCTGGCCTGAAGCAGCCATCCAAAACCAACTTACGGGACCTACCGCTCCCGCCCATGGCACTGGTAGCGGAGAAGCTCCGAGAAATGAGACGTACGTCCTTCTCTCCTCATCCATGCCTTTAACTGTTCTCATTTCCTGCTTATGAGTCATCCAGTTCTTGGGACTCGCTGACACTAAGTTATAGACGGCCCAGCCCCTATGATGCTTGCTGTCCTTTACTGCTTCATAGACATCGAGCGCTTCACTGATCAGTGTCGGAGGGTATACTTCAACACGGACGACATTACGGATGCTAGATTCATCCTCGTGATTTCCGGTCTCGCATACATGTTCCTCGAAGCGGGTCTAGGCGCAAAGAATCCTGAAGAGAAAGCTCAGTATGATACCTACTACAACATGTGCCAAAAGAACTTGGAGATAGCATTGTCACAATTAAATCTCCTCATGCCAGCGACATTGGAAAATATCGAAGCTTTAGTTACGGCGGTGAGTCTGACCCGATCCCCTACACAAGCAGGAGAGACATTTAGACAGTGGCTTCCTTTCAGACCTGGCTAATGTCGCGGCGTTAACAGGCCAGCTTCTCAATCGATCTCTCAAGGCCGTCGCTGGCTTGGCTCCTGAACTCACATGCCAGCCACATGTGTCGGACCCTAGGACTGCACCAAATCCATACCATGAAAGACGACAGCCCCCAGAAGAAAGCCGACAAGTCGCTGCTCTTCTGGTGCGCGTACATGCTCGACAAGGGGCTCTCACTTCGACTCGGCCGAGCCTCCATCCTGCAAGACTACGACATCTCACTACCACACATCGCTCCGGAGGCCAAGGTAGCGTACCCGGCCACCGAGGTCATGACGCTGTGGATCAAGCACGCGCAGATCCAAGGCCGCATCTACGAGCGGCTGTACAGCCCCGGCGCACTGCGGCAGGCGGACTCGTACCGCGTCGAGCAGGTGGGCATGCTGGCCGCCGAGCAGAAGCACCTCATGGCGCAGAGCATGGAGCTGTTCGCCGAATTCGAGAACTCGGCGGAGGCCGAGGGCCGCATGTTCGCCCTCATGCTCAAGTCCGACGAGGTCTCGTATCTCTCGTCCCTGGCCCTGACGTACCGCGCCATGCCGCCCGCCGGCACGCGCTCGCGCACGTTCTCCGACGAGTGCATTGATGCGGCGAGGGCGGCGATGTCGTGTCACCAGGAGGCGATGGCGATGATGGACGACCAGTCGCTGAAGATTATGTACATCCACTGGTGAGAGCCCCCCCTTTCTACCAACTTTCCACCAACTTTCCACCAACTTTCCACCAACTTTCTATTCCTTTCCTAGAAGAGACTCCTCGACTAATCCCGCAAACACAAACAGGACAATCCTCTACGCCCCCTTCATCCCATTCATCGTGATCTTCTGCCTCGTGATCGAGACCTCGAGCGCGGACGACCTGCAGCGGCTAGCCGACTTCGTGCAGTCGCTAGAAGCAGCGGTAGACCTGTCGCACTCGATCTGCAAGCTGCACCAGCTGTGCCAGGTTCTGTACAACGTCGCACAACTGTACATCGAGGCCAAGGCGCAGCAGCCCGTCGACCAGGACATGGTGCCCGTGGGCAACGAGTTCAACATGTATCTCAGCCAGCTGGGGTTCATGCCTGTGGACGAGAGCATGGCGAATTTCGATGTGGGCGGTGATGGCATGGGCGATCAGGCTAGATCTATGGCGCAGACGACGCAGCTGGGCGATTGGTTCTCGGGGAATAATTACGTGATGGGGTTGTTGGAAGAAGATCTGTCGGGAATAAATCCCTCGGGTTGGACGTCGTGATTTGGTTGAGGATCACTTAAAGGGGGGGTTAATGTTGATTGGAACGGCGTTATTGAAAGGCTAGATGTCATATTTTAAGATCGAAGGTCGCTGGGATCCCCTTTCAAAACTTCATGATATATAGGTATATATATATGGCCATATATAAAAGGCACTCTCATGGGAAAATTTGATGGCTTTGATGTCATGTGGATATTCCCAACATGTCATACATCAACATATGAAAATTTAGAACTTGCATTCCATGTCGTCTTCGAGGCATTTCTGGACTATGTCTCTGCCCCTGACTCTGGCTATCTAGCAGCCGACGAGTATCGGTATATGTACACAACACCATGGTTTTCTCTTTCTTTCCCTTCACACCAAATATGCTTGCTCCAGCTCTGTTCACGAACTGCTCTTGCCCAACCGCTCTGCCTCTAGCTCCTGCTCGGCACGTTGGTAGTACTTCGCAGTGTCGACACCGTGTTGGTTGTGGTTGACGAAGTTAAACCAGGGCAGCACAGCAGTGAAGAGTGCCGAGTATCGGGATTGTCGGGCGGCCACGCCTTGCATGTGCGGCGACAGCCTGCTCTCGCCGTATAAAGGCTCTCCGGCTTTCACTTTGTCGACCATCTCCCGCATGTCCATCTCGACTTCGCGGGCGTTTTCGGACATGCCGTAGAATCGCACTGAGACATTATTGTTAGCGGGCCTAAGTACCTAATGTACGCCGAGTTGAAATTCGACATCAAGTAGATTCCTTGGGGGTTGTTCGGAGCTTCCAAAAGTTAAGATGTGGGAAACGTACAGCACGATCGTTGGTAGAAGTATAGGAATCCGCCGAAGACACCGATAACACCGGCAAGGCGCATGGCCCTCGCAAAACCGCCCCGGCCGACGTGTGAGGGTGCGAACTTCTCCATCGCCAAGAGTAGACCCGGACCTGCCGCCGCGGCTACGGTTCCGTGGATATAGTCTGATGTCCGGGCATATCCTACCACCCTCTTGAAATGTCTGATATACCATCATATGTTAGCTAGAAGTCACAGTATCGGTGCGTCGTCGAGTTTCAAAGGTCGTTACGTACGGGTCATTGTCGATGAGCTAGATATATCCAGTTAGTAACCAGTCTACGGACCAATTGGCATAGTACGTACGGGGTATTCGGATTTGACGACTTTGCTAGGGATATACGTCTGCTGAGGAGTAGTCGCCATGGCTCACGGAGTCGAATTGGGCTCCCCAATAGCTGTGGTGTGTCGTATAAGGTACTTCTCGGATTCAATTGGGGTCAATCTTGAAGCTCGAAATCGCGAAGTTCGGGGAATCGGATGAGGTAAGCGGAGTTTCTTCGGCTGTACGGCGGTGGGGAAATAGCGCTATGGCCACTAGATAAACTCGGCTGCTCTGTGCGCAATTCAATTTATCGAGAGCCGGGATGCCCCACGCTAAGTCGCGTCTTTCATCTATCCGACGCGTCTTGCTTGTCTCTAATAATTACCGCTCACGATTTGGCAACTCAAAAGTTGACTGTAAAGCAATACAGTAACAATGGCGCCTCGAACAGCTTCAGCATCGGCAAGGCCGGCCAATAACGCCATAGACAACTACGATGTCGACGACGACCCATTTGCCGAGTCTGGTAATGAAGCTGCCACCAAGCAGACTCAGTCCAAGAAGCGGAAAGATGCCACCGATCTGGGAATCGACGAGGAGATAGCTATGAAGAAGAAGGTTAGGGCTCCAATGGTCAAGCTAGACGAAAGCAGGTTCGTACAATTTGGGGGCACTTGGGCATTATAGAGTATAGAGGCTCATTAAACCTAGATTATTATCCGAGAAGGGCATACCGAGATTACGAAGAAAGGCGCGCGACCTGAAATTCAAGGGCAAGGGCCACGAGGTACGGCTGCCTTATATATATTTGTTTTTCGACGTCAGCAATAGAAGCTGACAACTACCTAGTTCTCTGATACTGCTAGACTCCTCTCGTTCTACCAATTATGGTTTGACGACCTGTTTCCGAAAGCGAAATTTCTGGACGCTGCGGCTATGGCAGAAAAGGCAGGCCATAAGAAGTATATGAGAATGAAGCGGATGGAATGGATTGACGAAGGAAAGCCTAAAGCTGCAGGAATGAGCGGAGAGGAAGAGGATCTCTTTGGAGAGTCCAACAATCAACCCGAGGAGCGTGATCCCGCAGTATTCCCTGCCAGAATTGCCCCGATATTTCAGAATAGAGGAAGCGAGAAGGCACAGACACCCACTCGAGACGATGTACCTGATGACGATGAGGATTTCTACAATGCTACTCCAATGGCAGCGAGAACGACACAACCTGCAAGTGCATCGGTATTTGGAAATGGTGAGAAGAGTATAGGACCTGCGAGCACTTCACTTTTTGGAAATGGTGGCGAGCCAGATGAGGATGATCTGGATGCATTAATGGCTGGGGAGGAAGCGCAACGCACGAAACCGACTTCACTCTTTGGTGATGGCGCTGGGAAAGCTAAACAACCGCAACACGAGCCAGGCGAAGACGATTTAGACGCGCTGATGGCCGAGGCTGAAGCCGAGCAAGGACCCCCGATCCAAGCTTCGAAGCCTGTCTCAAAATCCGCTGAGGTTATTATGAATGATGATGAGGATGACTTAGACGCTTTAATGGCAGAAGCTGAGACTCTAGGACAACCAAAGGAACCCGAGACTTCGAAGCCGAAAGAAGCAACAGATATACCTAAAGATGTGGCAGACGCGGATGAAGAGGAAGCGATGGCTGAAATGGACGGTCTATGGTGAGCGTAAAGCCGAATGATTACGTTTGGTATAACGATATATGTAACGGCGTCCTGGAGCCCTCCCTAATGATTTTATGATGGATGGATAATTTTATTTCAGTGAGGAGAGCTGATGAGTAGAGGCTTAAAAGACATTACCTAAATTGTGTGAATTCGACTTACACCAATGATCCTCGCCATCAATTATTAATGGGAAAAGGAGGATTAAGTCGTCACCATTACTCCAAATACATTCCATAAATATAGAATCGTCTCAAAAATACTTCTCTCACTCCCAGTTCTCTGGCTACATGTATACAATAAGCTTTATCGATAAGAATATTGCGGCGGTCCACTCTGCCGCTTCGACAGGTACCACACATCCCACCAATCCCACTTCGCACATAGCAAACGTCATTTAATGCTAGCAGCTTAAACCTCTTTCACTGCCGTCTGGGGCCTTTCTTTGCGTCGAATTCGACGTTTCAAAGAAGCATGGCGTCTCCAGATTTAGTAGAAGCTATAGAAAAGCTTCACATCAAAGACGACATATCAATCGACGACATCCTCTCGCAAGAAGCTCCCCGCAAGCGAGTGAAGCAAGATCCCACCGCGCTCAAAGCCGAGCTCGAACAGAAATTCCTAACCCCCTCTAACACCTTCTCTACCGAATGGCTCAACCGACTACAGCAGCGATGGGACTGCCAGACCGATCTTACCGAACTTTTCCGCATTGCGCCAACGCAAACTCGAACCGTCACGCGCTTCCAACGACAAGGCCTCGAGGGCAGGGTCACGGGGTATAAGAATGTTACCGTGCCTGCGAACAGCGCAACCGCCAAGAACTCGACCTCTCTGATGCGAAAGCCGGGAAGCCGCGCTGATTTCGTACGCGGAGCTGCCGGTTTCTTCCCTTTCGCGCCTGGTGGCTTGGAAGGTGTTGAGGCGACCGCTGCAATGGAAGATCAGATGGTACATCCTGGGGCTACGGGTACTCAGAACAAGCTGGAGCGTGTCATTAAGCTTGGTGCCGAAGGCGGACTTCTCGAGGTGGCTCCTGGTATGGAAAGAGGTATTGATTTTAGCAAGAAGAAATCCAAAGTCAACGAGAAAGAAGCCAAGGCGATTGAAGCGGAGCTGGACCAAGAACCAGAGCAAGAACCAGAAACCGAAGATGTTAACGGACAAGCAGAAACTAATGGAGGCGAAGAGGAAGACGAGGAGGGAGAATCTGAAGATATTGATTCACTACTACCAGTTGAATTTCCAGCCTTGGAACCTCATGGCAATCTTGCGACATCCAGCGCAAGAAAAGCTGGCCGGGAATGGGCTCATATGGTGGATATCAACCGCGATATCACCAATTTCCGCGAGCTCGTTCCTGACATGGCTAGGGAATGGCCATTTGAACTGGATACCTTCCAAAAGGAAGCCATCTATCATCTTGAAAACGGAGATTCCGTCTTTGTGGCTGCACATACTTCAGCTGGTAAGACGGTCGTTGCCGAATACGCGATCGCCCTAGCTGCGCGACATATGACGAAGGCTATCTACACGTCACCCATTAAAGCCCTCAGTAATCAGAAATTCCGAGATTTCCGACAAACCTTTGACGAAGTTGGTATCTTGACAGGCGATGTCCAGATCAATCCCGAAGCAAGCTGTTTGATTATGACTACAGAGATTCTACGGAGTATGTTATATAGAGGCGCCGACTTGATTCGAGATGTGGAGTTTGTCATCTTTGATGAGGTCCACTATGTCAACGATTTCGAACGCGGTGTAGTCTGGGAGGAAGTCATCATTATGCTTCCAGAGCACGTTTCGCTTATATTATTGTCTGCGACTGTTCCTAACACGTACGAATTTGCCTCCTGGGTTGGTAGGACCAAGAAGAAGGATATATACGTCATCTCAACGCCAAAGCGTCCTGTGCCTTTGGAACATTACCTGTGGGCTGGCAAGAATATATACAAGATTGTTGACCATGAGAAGAAATTCCTTGAAAAGGGATGGAAAGAGGCCGATCAAGCGATGCGTGGAAAAGATAAAGTTCTCCCGGCACCTGCCAACCGTGGTGGCGGCAATCAGCGAGGCAATCAAAGAGGTGGTCCTCAGCGCGGCGGTCAACAACGTGGTGGTCAGCGAGGTGGCGGCCAGCAAAGGGGCAGAGGAGGACCACCGAGAGCTAGTCACGCGCCCGGGCATATGGGTCGTGGTGGACGACCAGGCGGTTTTTCGTCAGTAAACCAAGACAAGAACCTATGGGTTCACCTTGTACAATTCCTAAGGAAGTCGAATCTTCTGCCTGCTTGCATATTTGTCTTCTCCAAAAAGCGATGCGAGGAAAATGCAGACGCATTAAGCAATCAAGATTTCTGCACGGCCCAGGAGAAGAGTCATATCCACATGATCATTCAGAAGTCGATTGCTCGTTTGCGACCTGAGGATCGAGTTCTGCCGCAGATTATTCGCCTGCGCGAGCTCTTGAGTCGAGGTATTGCTGTCCATCATGGTGGTCTCCTACCAATTGTCAAGGAAATTGTTGAGATTCTATTCGCTCAGACCTTGGTAAAGGTTCTCTTCGCAACCGAGACTTTTGCAATGGGTCTTAATCTGCCGACTAGGACTGTTGTGTTTTCCGGTTACCGAAAGCATGATGGTCATTCGTTCCGAAACCTCCTCCCTGGCGAATACACCCAGATGGCTGGCAGAGCTGGCCGTCGTGGACTTGATCCGGTTGGATCCGTTATCATTGTCCCTCCCGGCAGCGCTGACGAAGCGCCTCCCGTATCGGAACTCCAGAAGATGATTCTAGACCCGCCTAGTAAGCTGCGGTCCCAATTCAGGTTGACCTACAATATGATCTTGAACCTTCTGAGAGTGGAGGCGTTGAAGATCGAGGAGATGATTAAGCGTAGCTTCTCCGAGCACGCCACCCAGCAACTGCTTCCAGAGCATGAGAAAGCTGTCAAGCTTTCGGAAGCTGATTTAGCCAAAGTCAAGCGGGAGCCGTGTAAAATATGTGACGAGTCCCTGGATCAATGCCATCAAGCATCGATGAACTACAAGCAGTTGACCCAGGATCTCTACAAGGGCCTCTTAACTATACCAATTGGCAAGAAGCTATTCACGCAGTCACGACTGATTGTATTTAACAAGGATGGAGTCCGAACTCCAGGGATCCTGTTATCAACCGGCGTCAGTACGAAAACATCAGGAGGCGAACCAACTGTTCATGTTTTTGAGATAAAAACTGAGCGCCAGACTCGTGACTCGACTGACCTATTACCCTTCATCGATTCATTCAGAAGTCTATTCACACCTCTCCCACGTCGTCAGAAGTCCATGGTTTCTAAGACCGTTCACGTACCGCTAAGCGACATTGAGTGTCTTACAGGAAAAATCGTCACGGGCGTCGTACCTGACTACTTCGAACCGGGAGAATCTCGCCAGAAAGCGAAAGATCGTATGTTGAGTATATGTAAGACTTGGGAGTCGGATATATGGAACGAAGTCAGCTTTGCCAAAATCAGGAACTTACCGCTCCAAGAGATCATTGAGAAGCGCCGACAAGAGGAGGCGATTATCAGAACTACCGCTACTACCTATTGTCGGAACTTTTTGAAACACGTAAGTCTTAAAAGTCTTTTTCCATCTATGTTCTTAGCATGAGGATACTAAACATTATTTCAGTTCGCCATGTGCCATGATCAGTGGCTCATCAAGGAGCACATTTCATCCCTCCGCTCAGCCCTCGCAGATCAGAACCTACAGCTGCTGCCCGACTATGAACAGCGTATCCAAGTTCTGAAAGACCTTCAATTCATTGATGCCGACACTCGCATTCAGCTCAAGGGTAAAGTTGCATGCGAGATCCACTCGGCTGATGAGCTCGTCCTGACCGAGCTTATCCTCGACAATGTCCTTGCGGATTATGAACCAGCCGAAATTGCAGCCTTGCTCTCGGCTTTCGTATTCCAGGAGAAGACCGAATCAGTACCTAACCTGACAGGTAACCTGGAGCGTGGCATGA
Source organism: Hypoxylon sp. NC0597 (assembly GCA_022432515.1). Lineage (NCBI taxonomy): Eukaryota > Fungi > Ascomycota > Sordariomycetes > Xylariales > Hypoxylaceae > Hypoxylon > Hypoxylon sp. NC0597. The sequence goes on from JAJKLA010000044.1 coordinate 197,823, forward strand.
AGACAATCATCGAGATCAGCGAGAAAGTCAACACAGTGCAGACCGAGCACCAAGTCATCCAGAGCTCAGAGGACAGCAATGACTTCGTGTCGCGTCCCCGCTTTGGACTAATGGAAGTTGTCTACGAGTGGGCACGAGGTATGAGCTTCAAGAACATTACCGACCTGACGGACGTGCTCGAAGGCACGATCGTGCGCACCATTACGAGACTGGACGAGACGTGCCGCGAAGTCAAGAATGCAGCTCGCATTATTGGCGATCCTGAGCTGTACCAGAAGATGCAGACGGCGCAGGAGATGATCAAGAGAGATATCACCGCAGTTGCTAGCTTGTACATGTAATTTCATTGCCTATTGCCTGTGTGGGCTATAGCGTGTAAGACATTGAAGGGTTGTTTGCATTGCTACCCGTGGACCTAGGTATACATATATGACTGTTGCTGTTGCATGTCGCATTTACAGAGCATGGAAAAAGATCAATGTAAAAGCACTAGAAGAGGGTATAATTTCGAGATGACGGGTATGATAACGCCTTTAATGAAAAATGAGAAGATTCTTGGTAAATTGTTTTGTTAATGGTGTTAAGCAATTTCTCTAGGTTAGGAGGTATCTATGCCTTACATCCCCCTTCCCAAATCCCTCCGTCTCTCCCCTCGTCGGCTGCTCCGTAAACCACTTTCAAAGCCGTCTCTATGGGAAAGAATATTCAAGTTCTTATACCCCTACCACAACCTATTTTCTCTGCAGACTCCAACCTAGCCATATCCTCAAGGACATCCTGTATCTATAATTGGATCATACCTATGAAATGCTAACACTGGCTTATCACGCTTCTCCGTGTCTGCGGCACTGAGCTCTCATTGGGGAGACAAGCAAATGTTAGCCGAGCTGTTGAGTTTTGGTGTATTAATAATTCGTTGCTAGATGGATATCTTTACCTTTTCAAATTTCCATATATATAGAAACTACATCACTATACCATGGTATGGAATCATGTTAGTTGGACTCCCATGTGTGTTAGCGAAAGGAGATTCGGTTACTTTCTTGGTGTCCTCATAATATGATTTGTCTACCAGGTAGGTTGGTAGATATAATACTGACTTTCCTAACACGTTAAGCTTGAGGATAAACAACGGGTAATTCAGGGGATATAATTTGAATATATAGGTAATTTGCATGTTACCCAGTGTCTTATCTTCGTCCTACAACTTTTATACTAAATATATAGGATGTAGGTAGTTATGTTGGGTTTAGAGCACCCCTACGTGACTGTTATAATACAAACTTGCTCCAGGCATCTAACAAGGGACACTAGTATCAAATTAAAATAGCTACCTACATATGTAATTAAGTCAGGCATAACATTCTTGTGTTATTTCCAAACGCCAAAACGTCTATAGCATTGAGATTCTCAACTCTACGGCCCTCTAGTTAGTTGACCATGAATATCATGATAGAAGCGAAAGCTGAGAATTGGCTTTCCTCTTAAACGATATGGGAATGGAAAATATTTCATCTAACGGTTAATTAATGTGCCAAAAATATTCAGATCAGCACCCAGGAAAATAGACAGGAGAATCGTCTAACTAGGAAGTGGCTACACAATAATTCTTGTATACCGTCAAATAGAGCACGCATATCGATAATCGAATAAAGGTAGTAGAATCCATCTACCAACGACAATATCACGGAGTATACGTAATATACGGAGATTGATAAGTCTAGCTTGAACTAACGAGTTCCCTCGGAACCCCCCATTCACGAAAAAGAGCGCAACGTCTCTATTCCCAGCCAACGAGCAAAGCGCAATGAAATACTACACCCCAAGAAAGGAGAACCGGAACGCCAAACCCAATCCCTTATGTCGTGATGTTAATCAAAGTCTGCAGCGGCAAAGCCCACAGTAATTCCACGTCGTCCGCTCGTAATGTATAGGGTCCTTGTATGTCTGTCTGTCTGTCTCCCTGCCCGTGCTCAACCCATCGCTACCTGCGCAACGCGGCCCTCTTTCTCTCCTTCGTCACCGCCGTCGCTTCCGCTCCCTCGGTCATCCGCGTCCGCAGCACCGCCCCCGGCCTTCTAAGCGCGCAGGGCGCGCAGTCGCTGCTGCAAGGCGTCCTCTTCTTCGGCGGTGGGCTCGGCGGTCTGCGGCAGCGCGGGCTCCGTCTTGCTGGGCTGCGCGGCGTTGAGCTGGGTGTTGAGCTGGACGCCGGCGTCGTCGGCCAGCTTGCCGAGCAGCTCGTGGACCGCTTCTTCTGAGACTTGCTGCGACGTCGTCTGCGAGATGGCGTCTTGGTAGATGCCGTTGTTGACGGCGTATTCTTCGTTCTGCTGCTTGAATTGCTCGAGGGTCATGAGGGTCTGGCCGGGGGGGTTTGTACGTTAGAATAAAGATTGCCCTATGTGAGATATGGTTGATATGGTTTGGGGAGGGAGGGAGGGAGGAAAGAAGAAGAAAAGGGTACAAACGTACACGCTCCGGATTCATGTTCCTCTGCGCTGCTGTCATGGTGCGCGAGGACTGCCCCATCATGTGGGTCATGCGGTTCATGGCGTTGTTGGCCTGAATCTGCGCGACGCTGAGTTCGGCCATGTCGGCCATCTGGTCCATTTGTTGGGCGAGTGCCTGCTTAGATAGCAGGACCTTGGCTTTCTGGTACGCTTTCGCAGTGTCGCCCTTCTTCAGCAGGTCCTGGATCTGCTTCTTGAGGAGCGGGTCCTGCTTCGCAGCCTTTTGAGCCTCGCGGCGCGCTTGTTTCGCCTGGAACTATAGTAGGTAGACAGTTAGCGAGGAAGCGGTGGAAAGTGATGGAATGGGAGGCGTACGCGAGCCTGGAACTCGACTTGCATGTCGCGGGCGAGTTGTCGGTTCGACATCTTGATGAGGAGTGGCAAGCGCCGGCGTTCGAGAGGGACTTTACAGGCGGAGGATAAAAGGAAAAGCGATCGGAATGAAGGTTTGGCTCGATCGAGTGGCGCGTGTTCAATTGTCGGATATCTAAAGGTCTGAAGAGACTAGGATAGTCGTCGAAAGGATCGTCGTCGTCGTCGTTGCTAGGATAGAGAGAAAGCAGGTGGTTCGTGGTCTGGCCCAATCGGCTCGGGCATTTCATTGGTGGGGGGCGAAGTTAATGGTTAATGGTTCTGTGACGAATGACGCAGTTCTTTGGATTTCGCTGGGGTATGCAGATTCTAAGCCACAGCCCGTGGCGTCCTTCTTCTATCTTTTAGCCACATCCCTTATCGATAAAACACATAGTCAGCGCCTCGATCCACCCGCGCAGCACACAAACATGCCAAAAATGTTTCATCGTAAGATCCAAGCAATGTACTTGTGACTGGTGATTAAGTAGATCTTCCTAAATCTTCCTTTTTATTCATCTTTAATTTTTATTGTTTGATTGGCATATCTGATTCCCTGAAACGATATGATACGACTCCTGATTTAGATGAAGTTACTCGCAGATAACTAGGGATGTTCGCTTCTACCGTACGTAAAGGGATGCATACTGCCTAGTAAACCTCTGCATATGTATTACTGTGCACCTATATGCTGCAAGGAACAATTGCATTGCATCTCGTTTACTATGCCTCGAGTGTCTAGGAGAAAGAAGAGATAAAGTACCTAATCTGTTTCCGTTAGTTCTCGGGATGCTACTGGCCATCCTCCGCTATCAGGCTAAGCGGCTCTTGTCTAGTTCACGTTCTCCGCTTCTCACAGAGTAGTCATTGAGACCAGAAGGAGATGACGTTGAAAAGGGCTCTTTAATAGACGATTAATGACGAATTGCTCGACAGAATAGCATCAGAGCCATAGGAAACTTGGCGGCTGTAGACGCTACTGCGAGATCTAGAATCTAGCCAAAGATAGGGGCAGCTTAGATCTATTACTAGTCCGAGAAATAGTCACTATATTTACATAATATCATCGAAGATAAACGCACTTATTTATCAATGGCGTCGATGTCCATGGAGCGAGGCGAGTCTATTCTTTCTATTTACTTCGCATTCGTTCTAGATAGCCTATAGTATGCTGGCGCGGTCGCACTTAGTATAGCTGAGGCGGGTTACGGAACGCCGTATGCATTGTCACTGATGAATACGCGTATGCGATTGGGTCATCGTAAATTTCCAAGGGTTAGGTAGGTCAGGTACTCAGCCCTAAAACCTGACGTGAGGCGTTGAAACAATATTGGAATGCATAGCGGCGCATAACAACGAGATGGGTAAGCTTTCGCATGCTTATTTCTTCGTTAATAAGTAAATGCTCGACATCGTGCGATTATCTTTTTTAGTCGCCGCCAGAAGGATAGCCTATTGCGTAGTCTTCGTTAGGATTAATTCGTCGCGGCGGCGAACTAACATCGTATCTACAAGTTGGCATTCGTATTAGCGCGTTTTACCGTGCGTAATCATGGGGGCCTCGTGTCTAAAGATGGTGACTTTTCCGTCGTGGTACCTAGGTATCCGAGCCCTAGTCGGAAGACGGGAGGCAGGAAAAGGGGCGGCCGGACACTACCCTCATTGGGCTCGGGACTATCCATGGAAAAGGGGGACTAGAACCTTGGAGTCCGCCCGCGGTTCCCTGAAACAGTCGTCATGTTAGACCCCTACAGCGCTGCCGTCTTGACTCCCCGGTGGTTTGACTCTCGAAAGATTCGTACGTATGTTGCATGAGCCGTATTGCGTACCTAGGGTCATTGTAGGCTCGGTATAATTGTTTAGTAGATGGAATAGTGACCGAGAATTCCAAGGAATGGAGGGAGAAGATTGTCTCTCCTCCAATCAGGGGATTGACTAATAGTTGGTATGGAGGGCTCATCAATTGGAGAGAGGGAGCATGTGCCTCTATCGTACGCAGGATTGCATGAGTGTTTTACCACCTACCGATGTAGCTAGGTGATACCTCAGATTATCAAATCCATATGACCCTTCATTCGCCTTATCCCATCAGAGACATGCATTGTAAAGTGCTGCGATGTTGCACCTCTGTCTAGATCTGCTGGCCGATGAAATCGGATTTGCGGGGGAAGATTGCGAATTGCGAATTTGAATGCAACGTTCAGATGGACCGAGATCCACTGCTTTCTACTAGGGGTCCCGTCCGTGTGAGCGGAATCTCGGCTGTTCAATTTGAAGCGGAAGGTGTCTGGGCTTTTTTGGAATTGGAGAGTTGCGGGTTACGGGCGGAGGGTCTGAGAGGGTCACCTTAAACAATGTTTCATCGTTTGACGATGGTCGCGCGTAGCCAAGGCGGGTTGGTAGGGTTAGTGATGGTTTGTATCTGTTTGGCGAATTTTAATCTTCCTCAGATTTACAATCTAACATTGCACAGGAATCTTCACAGTCAGCCCGTGATTTCACATTGAAACTAACATCGCACAATAATACCGAAAATGAGATAATTTGATGCAGATAGACGGGTTTGTAAGGGAGGCTGAGTGTGCGGCGTAAGAACTAACAACTATTCTACATACATACAATACAACAGTGCTAGAGTCATCAAATCAGCTCTAGTAACCATTTATAGACGAATCTCCAATAACATAGATACGCTAGTGCTGATTCCTGTCTAATCTTGGTTGGCTAGTTCGCTGGCTTCGAACTCCCAAAATGACAAAATCAATTCTATATGGGAATCATCGTTGATCAAAGGGTCCAAGGGACTATTGATTTGAAAACTCACGGATTTGATATACCGTAGCGACGTGGTGCCAGTCACCAAACGGTTCCCCATCGGTGGAGGAGACTCTCACCGCATTGATCTTCAAAACTTCCCCTGTATAGGCATCTACGGGGTACTTGGTATGCGGCTCTAAACTGGATTCGACGGTCGAGATCTTTCTATTCGGTCGCGGCGGTTTGCTACAGAATAGGTAAGACGATAAGTAACAAACCACTGTCCTCCCTATTTTAGTGTGTGTGTTTTGTATGTGTCCATGTACGCATGGAGTCAATTTTGCCGAGTCCTTCCCGAAGCGAAGTAACAGACCCCTTAAGTACGGAACCAAGCTGATCTAATGCTGTAACGAGCCACATCGAGGCTTGAGTGTTGAGATATATAATGTGGAGGATTCTGTCAAGAAAGACTCGGCAATCGTCGAACCATCCTCGCAAGCGAAGGAATTTAGAAGCAAGCAATATGGAAGGATCATGGGATTCTGGAAGGCATCGAGCGATTTGAGCCAATTCTGTACAACTACGTAATTACTAGCAACCCTCAATCGCTATAATATGAAATTCAAGCGTTAAGTTGGTCCTGATGATCTTCCATTATGTTGGTGATCGAGAAGGGGCATGGGAATTCATATTGGTAGCAGGTTGATGATAATAATTTTACTGGGGTCTTTTGAGTCGGCACCTTTACGGCGCCACATGTGCCGCGTCCTTCTCTGCTACTAGGTGAATCAAAAATAAATGCACAGGATGCCACATAATGGGGCGAGTATCGTCTCGTTAATATTCCCATTATTAGAAATCTAGGTTTATAGCCGCATGAGTCTGGCTCTTCCCCGGATTCTCGCCAATTTCATGCTATAGGCAACGCGGACGGGCTCGGTAGTCGTTCCGCCGCGGCTCGCCGGCCACTCTCGCTGGGCAGTAATACAGGCTAATACCCTAGGTAGTCATTAATTGCAGTTATATTGGTCTTCTAAATTTTTCTTTCTCCCTCTCGGGCCTGATGAGGTCGAAGGGATGACAAATTGTGGGTTTGTCCAAGTCACTCCCACTGGAATCCAGTCTTGGGTGTTGGCGCGTCTACATTTCGAAGAGGCAACAGAGTGAACCCACGAATGCCTTGACCAACACAATCTAGACGTCATGAAGGGTTTCTCTAATGCTCCAACGGATGTGAAGCCTATTCCTTTTGAATCCCAAAGCTTAATTAGATAATGATGGCGATAGCACCATCATGATTATACGTCATGAATCCTTCTACTGTTGGTATAAATGTGAAGCCTTTTAACGAAGCTATGCAGGTGAGCGGACAAGCTGACATGGCAGACTTCCAGGGTTGCTGTCCAGCTCACTGGGCTGGTTGCTAATAATAACCCTTGGGGCGTTTCCGAATAAGCTTGTATGGTGCCGATCGTATAGAAAAATAGAGGCTGAGAGGGTCGATTCAGGGGAATTCGGCCACTAGAATGGCTAGTTGAAATGGTCGAAATGCACTATAATCCCTATTCGTGGCACATACTGCGTACCTGTCTAGGTACGTATTATGGTGAACCATCCACTAAAATTCCCAACTACATACCTCCCTATTCTGCTTAGAATAGGCGGTCGTAAAAAGAGACAAAACCAATCGGTAAAGTTTGTCGAATGATTTTGAGTAAATTGATTAATTGGGTAAGTGAGTTGGATGAATGTGAATATCAATGCAACATGTTCTCCAGTTACACACCAAATTGAGAATAATATTAATTGTTTGCCATTGCAGAGCCGGGCCGGATGATAAACACTGAAGTTATTAGATGGAACTGAAGGGAAAAGGGTGCGTTACTTGGTGGAAGGACGAACTCATTCGTCTCGGTGGCTTGGTGCCACAAAGATCCACTTGCCTACTTGAGATCTATCAACCCCTGACATTCCTTCTTGCCCCGAAGTCTCCATCCCTGGTCGTGCGCCCTAGCAAGGGGGCAGGGGGGTGGTGGTACGTAGCCATCCTTGGCCCCACCGGTGGCTGACACATCTAAGAGCAAGCAGCAAGCAGGGGTTGGAAATTTGCTGCCTCAGGCCAAAAACTCGCTCCTTACTAAGAGGACACGTTGAACATAAAGAGAAGGCACCCGTCTCCCGTCCTTCACACCATCCAGCTTAGAGTTCGACCAGTCTAACTAACCAAACATCAACCACCAATCACAACAGACACAACAGATTACTATATACCCATTACGAGGATAGTGGCCACGCTGTCCTTTGTTAATACTTTCGCTACTGCCTACTGTTACTCGCCTTACTCGCCTGACTCGACTGCGGCTTGACTCACTAAACCCTGTCTCAGCTGGACCATGCTTTGGCAAGGGTGAATCCGACTGCTGTTATTTGTATTGAGGAATTAGGACGGCACCTCTCTACTTTTCAGCTCCATTCATTCTCTTCTATTAGCTATAGACTACAGCTAAACCTCCGACGCAAGTTATCGGAAGCAATACTACCCAGTTTTGCTTATCTGCTTGCCCATTAGCTAGCCTTGCAGACAGAAGAACGAAAGTCCTCCTAACAAACCACCAAAATCATCAAGATGGATACCTGGGAGAGTCAGCAAACCGCTACCTCGACCTCAACCCCTCAAGTCAAGTTCGAGGCTTCTCCTGCCGAGTCTCTGATGTCGGCTCCCGGTGACATGTACCCTTCTCTCTTCGCCACACCTTCTACATTAAACCCGTTAGAAAGTGTCATGACTCCCCAATCGTTTACCAGCGAAGAGAAGCTGGCTGCCCCGACCTCGGTTCAGGGTACGCCTTCTCCGGCACCTGAGAACCCCGAGAAGAAGCCAGTCAAGAAGAGGAAGTCATGGGGTCAAGTCCTCCCAGAGCCCAAGACCAACCTACCTCCAAGGTAAATATTACTTACCTTTTCCACACCAACGTAGGACATATAGAGCTAACCCACTTAACAGAAAGCGAGCTAAGACTGAGGATGAGAAGGAGCAACGACGAGTCGAACGAGTCCTCCGAAACCGTCGTGCCGCTCAGTCTTCCCGAGAACGGAAGCGTCAAGAGGTGGAAGCTTTGGAACAACGAAATAGACAATTAGAAGAGCTTCTGCGAAACCAGCAGAAGACGAATGAAATGTTAATGGATGAATTAAACAAGCTCCGACGGGGCTCCGGTGTTGTCAGCCGGAGCTCGTCTCCACTTGATGGCTTCCAACCTTCTCCCCTTACTCTGTCCCAACCACTATTTGGCTCATCCCAAGATGGCCAACCCCAGGACAAGCCAGGCATGATGAACGACTTCATCCTCATTCCCGAACAGGACGGCACTGTCGATCCTGCCTCCCTCTCACCTGAACTAACTCCTGTACCTGATGACAACTTTGCCAAATCGTCGATGACTGAGCAACTTGCGACGGCCCCCGCCCCTGTGGCTACCTCCTCTAACGAGACACAACATCCAGCAGCGGTGTTGTGCGACCAGCAGTGTCCGTCAGTGGAAGTTCCGCAGTCGTGGGTGGCCTCGCAACAACCGTCGCCTCCAGTGCTATCACTCTTCCTGCAGCTTCAAACGCTGCTGATAGCCTCTTCGGTGATGCTTTCAGCCTTTCGGCATCCTATGACGCTGATTCGTGGGGCTCTGAAGGCCAATTTAGTCCTTCATCCGACCCCCTCAATTTTGAGTACAATAATCTGGCTGGTAACTCGACCCCCCAATTTCCGGAATTCGACTTCGACCAGTTCCTCAGTACCGACGACGTCAGCGGCGCAGCTCCAGGTGCGACCGCGGGAAGCGACTCAGTCGCCCAAGAACACCCGGACCCAGCTTTCAGTCTCTTCGACTCTGAGAATCAAATCCCTTCAGAAGCTCTTAACCAGCAGCCCCATCTTGGCGCGTCCACTCAAGGATGCGACGATGGAGTTATTGCGGTTGGTGTCTGAGAAGGGACGCGATGACCGTGTCGAGGAGCTGGCATTTGGATCCCCGGGTATCAAGGGTGATCAGAGCCGTGGACCGCAGACGTGGCCAGACGGCACCAGCTTACCGTCGCGAGAGGTATTGCTCACACTACTGTGGGCAATCACTGTCGAAGAACGGAAATTAGTAGTATCGGAGGAGGCGACTATAGTCTCCTCGCCAGACTCCCGACTCGGATTATCTAGCGTCCCTGGACAACAGACATCAACATCTACACAGAATCTTGTACTATCAGTAACACCAAAACGGGAGAGAGACATGACGGAACTGGGCAGTGGGGAGCGGATAAGGCTTTCCCCGTAAGGAGTTTCGGGATAAAAACGGTTATGGTTATTGGATGGCGTCATCGGAGCGGTTGCATGGTGATATCGTAGTGGGTTTGACATGGAAGCTGGGCTTTGTACCATCACTACCAATGTGTTATGAATTGAGAGTATTCATACTTTCACTTTTTGTCTCGAATTTGCATTGTGTGATATGCTTTCTGTATCGCAGTCAATGTCTCGAATCGTAGTAGTTTAACCTAGCACTTATTTTCTGAGATGTCTGCGTACCTTAGGTACCTAACGTAAAACGAGTTCAACGTTATACCCTTTTCTCGAAGTTGCCTGATTCTGGTAAAAGAGGTAGCTGCATTCCCCTATCTCCGCGCCTCGACATCTTGGTTTGGAGTAGTACATTTCATCAACAAACTGGATCCAGTACGGTATTTGGTTACGATGTTTAGGTACCTAATTCATCGCGACCCGGTCTCTTAAATCGTGTTAGTAAATTTCTCCAAGAAGTTTCATACGAGCTACTACTCTCGAGGAAGAGGAGGAGGACGAGTTTGTTGACGAAGTAGATGCATAGAAGGAGGCAAAAACATGCCTATCTCCCAATTAACGTTCGAGCACAGTGTAGCGATCCATTTATCTATCAGTCATAAGGTAGGTACCAGGTAGTCAACCATGCACAATAATGAATCGAACCAGATTCTAAGTAGATCTTTCTACCTGGGTGGGCAGGTTGTGTCTATTCATTCTCTCTATATAGAGCGGCTTTTCTAGCCGGTACCGTTTTCTATGCGATACTTTCTAACATACGGGGGTATTGTCTATGTACTCTCAGGTTCCCCGTTTTCTATGCTCGTCTAGTCTGTCGCGTAGTCTTGATTCCCGCATCCAGCACGGTTGATATCAGCACACGCACGTCTTCTAGCGTCTATTCCATTTGTATCGAAAACACCATCTATCCCGGAAAACGAGCGAAACCAGTTCGTATTTAGGTAGGTATTTTATCTGTCCCTAGTCTGAGGAGTGACACCCGCAACCGCCTCCCTAGATACCTAGGTACACAGCCTACCTAAGGTACGTCCGTAGGTACCTAAGGTAGGTAGGTAAGTATGTAGGTTAGGTAGCCTTTACGAAGCGTAATCCCACTCGATCTTGAGGCGGCCGACGGTCAGGGGCGCGACGTCCTGGAACACGGTGGGCGAGACGTCGATGGATCCGGAGGCGCACGACGGGCACTTGTCGACGACCTTGGCGGTCGTGGTCTTGTCGCCCAGGCTGATCTGGATGGTCTTGCCGCAGGCGTCCGGGTCCTCCGCGTACTGCGCCGGCGACAGCGCCACCACCTTGTCGCTCTCGCTGTTGGTCCACCCGCACGAGCCCAGCCCCGGCGTGTAGTACGTGATGTCTCCGGAGTAGGCGACGGCGTAGCCGAGGGTGCAGGATAGGGCGACGACGGCCTTGGTGAGGGACAACATTTTTGAGTTTGGTTGTTGTGGTGGGTAGTGAGAGTGAGGTATGCCGTATGGTGAAATATCACGCGGTGTCAAGGAGTGACAGTGTGATTTCGAGTCGAAGTTCTTGGTTGCGAGTTCGTGGGAGACGATAAGTCGAGTTGATAATGATTGTTTCTCCGCTTCTTCGTGGTGGGAGAGTGAATGTGAGCCAAGTTAGGCAATGAAAAACAACAGGTATAAAGAGTGACCTGTTAATTCGAAGAAAAGACTGGAATATAGAGAATGAGTGAGAATGAATGTGTTGATGAGAGGAAATGTATCAGGTTAATCTGGGACGGATCAGGGACGTTTATATATCCGTTTCGGTGGTCTTGATTTCCTCTTTCTGCTGGCCATGTGGCTACAGCACTGACACGAGGCCAACGCCTCATACATGTCCGTATGGATGGTGAATAACTAGCGCCCTGTATTTTCAGTGTTTTGAATCATGACCGTCGTCGTTCTATCCGACTTGAAACATGCCGCGTGGCTGTAGCCGGCCACGGCCCGCAGTCCACTAAGGCGGACGGGCGCTCGTTTTCACGTGGGTACGTACATGAATCTCATATTCTGGGTAGTTATCGAGTCATGAAGGCTCTCGGTGAAGACTTCCGGCAGTACTTGTCGAGTCTCAATGGTGGACCCCTTAACGAGTCATGAATAACTGGAGTATCTATTACATAAGGTATATGCTCAGGAACTCGCAAGCCACCCACGTGCGGCTGGAATTTAGCATCTATCGGCGAAATTGGAACCAGAATATCGGGAGCGCCGAGATGTAATGACTTTGGAGGGTCATGAGGTCATCCGCAGTTCACATACATCATGTCAGTGTTGATGGCTCGGTAGACTATGGCGCAATAGGGGCGAGTAAGGAATGGTCTGCTACGAATGTGAACTAGTAACTATCTACTAGCCTCATGACTTTATGGGCTGATAATGGGTATGTATTTTCACTACATATGCCGGAGGACTCGTTCCAGGTAATTTTCCGGTAGAGTTCTCCGAACTATGACCCGGAGCAAAAGGTGAGGTCGGATTAAACTCCAGCCGTGGCGATTTTAGAAGTTAATAGACTTTAAGGCCTTTCCATGCCTCGCAATTCAGCTTACAGCTACCATCCTAGGAGTTGCGGTAACTGTATCGCGATGCTTCTAGAATAGTCCCGTCTTAGTCGGTTTCACAGCATAGTTGCCCCTGAATCATGAGGTAATCCCGCTTCGATCTTCATACGTTAGGTTCGGTGGGTGAAATCATGGGAACATGATCTTCAAGGGATATCCCCTGGAGACGTTCGGCAATAACTGAACTAGTTGGTCGGCCACGTGGAGGATGAGACCAGAACACGCCTCGAGATTGAATTCATATAATGGTAATTCGTACAATTATCATGACTTCTAATCCACCACAATCTCGACACTACCTAATATTAGAATTATAAAGGAAGAAGTAAAAGCTGTAATTCTAAACCGAGTTCATCGACACATGATCTGTAGCGAAACCCCTCATGATCATGGAATTCAAGAACTGAAACGCTCTTCATTCTCATGTGCGATATCAAGGTGATTTGTGGTCTCGCTATAGCCCAAGGCATTGGACGTTGTAGTCCTCGAGTCAATGGGCTTTTCCCTTGGTCAGATAGGGAATAGATCTGACACTTGGGCATTGATATCACATGGTTTCCAAAACCATCTAAGTAGATGTAAGTTTCTATTACGTAGAATTTAGACAATAGACTTACTTCTTTCCAGTCTCCGTGAAGCAGCAGAACAGCAGCGCGATGGGCCAGCAAATAAATGCGGCCACTACGGCAACGCAGAAACCGATGGTCGGACCTGGTGAGATTCAGTATCAGGGCTGTCTCCAGAGAGGTAGCCTTAGGGTACATGGCATTGAAACTTACCAATGACCTTGATACCGCAAAGACCAACGCCTCGACCGCATTGAATGCAGACGACGGGAAAAGGAAGCCCACAGTCAGCCATCTTGAAGCCTTGTTGGTTGACTACTAAAACTCGAAGGTGGAAGAAACGGATTGTTGATGGTTAGATGAATCGATGACAATGACGTCGCACGGCTAGACCGGAATTGGTTAGGTAGTGTATGCTTGGCTATGCTGATAACTATGCCGAATGCGAAGAAACTTTTACACCATTAAGTGCATTTTATCTGATAGTGGGTAACTCTATGCAACAGCCAGCCGTATTTGGTATTCGGGGTCTCACTCAGTCGCCCGATTAATCCTAACTTACAATCAACTCTTCTACTATGTAGAAGGCACGACTCTACAAGTACTAGCCTTACGCTATAGCCATGATGTCTCCCGACCTACGATAGTGCCTACCAAGTCCCGATGCACGTAAATTTCGGCCGGCGATATTAGCGCAGCTACGCGACGATCAGAACCCCACGCACATCGCCTGCCTTTGTACACAGTAAACGGACGGCGCGAAGAACGGGTCCACCTAGAAATCACGCAATGGCTGAGAATCTGATTAAGATTGCCATAATATCTGTTACTATGTAAAGAGTGGCTATCTTATTTGCAGCATATAAGGAGCGGCTGAAGGCTTATTCAAAGAGCGAGTCCATGACCATACGGGGAACAATTTGGGCTAAAAGAACGCGACGCCCCTACATACCCCAGACTTCCTTCAAGCCTGGATAGTAGTCTCATTGGCACTGTTGACATCCAGACGGCAGAAACCGCCCTTACAAGCAACGTTCTTCTGCAGCTCCGCCATGCGCTTCTGGTCGCCAGTCGGGTCGGAAGACTCGCCGTCGAGCGGCCAGGACAGGAACGAGTTGGTGTAGTTGGGCTGGAAGCCCTGGTCCAGAACGCCGAGGCGCTTGCCGTACTTGGTCACCTTGTCCCAGTCGCGGCGCACGTTCTTCAGGTCCTTGGAGAAGTAGGCGAACGAGCGCTCGAAGATCTTGCGGTTGAGCTCCGTCCCCATGACCGGCTTGAACTCGACGTACTCGGCGAACGCCTTCTCCGGCTCCGCCAGCACGAAGTCGGTCGCGCGCTTGACGGCCCGCATGAACGCGCGCACCTTGTCCGGGTTCTCCGCCAGGAACTTCTCGTTGCCGATGTACAGGATCGTGCAGAAGCAGCAGCAGCCGAGCTCGGCGAGCTCGTCGATGCGCAGCATCTGCACGTCGCTCTTGGGACGGCCCTGCGACGCGAGCCACTCCTCTAGCTCGACCATCTGGACGTTCTCGAGGCCGATACCGGCGTCGATCTCCCCCTTGATGATGGCCTTGGAGACGTTCATGCCGCAGCGAACTGCGGTGTAGTCGTCTGGGGTCATGCCGTAGTGCGAGGTAAGCTCGTCGATTTGGATCTAATGAATACGTGTTAGCAGTAGAGCAGCATAGTGGAAGCTACAGGCTTGCGGACCTTTCCAAATTCGCCAACGTAGCCAATTCGCTTTCCCTTGAGAGTCTTGAAGTCGGGGGTGATACCGCTGTCCTTAAGATAGACGACACCCGTGAATGGCTCGTCAAGGAGCGAGCCAATCGAGAGGACAGGGAAGTTACGGGCTTTTGCCTAGATCATTTTCAACTTAGCCTAGATCCATATCCATAGTTGTGCAATGGCTTCTTACAGCAAGGGTGTGGATCATGGCCTTGAAGCCGAGGTCGACCTTGCCGGTGCCGATGATTTCGGTGACATCCTATTCTATATGAGCACTGAGTCTGTGGGTAAACATGGCACTGCTAAAGCATACGCTCGGATCGTTGGGCTCTAGTAGAGCAACCTTGATGCCCTCATCCTTGAAGTAGCCCTTGGCTTGAGCCAGGTACAGAGGGGCGTGGTACGGCGTCGCGTGCCTACTGGCGTTAGTAAATGTTCATCTAGAGTAGATGCCTCCATGCTTGCCAGTTGGTCAAGAAGGTAATCTTGTCGGTAGACATGGCGGATCAAGTCGAACTGCGACAGTCAATACTCAGCTGTTCGGGCAAAATAGGGGGGAGGGGGAAGCAAGCATGTCCTTTCGCTGGAATTATCCAGATCAAGTTTGAACGGTATAATCTCAGCCCTGATGTTCTGTCCCCAGGTATGAACCTCCCCCTCAATAGAGATCGAGGTTGGTCATAACCGGGGTCGAGAACATCGAGCACCCGCCATGCGTTTGTCCAACGTTACCTTGATACTGAGATAGCTCCATGATGGCAGGTGCTTCCGAAGACCATACCAATGGGATTACGTATCGATCGTGTGAAGCCTTGAGCTGTAGTTTGGTAGAGAGAAGTCGATGAAAAGAGAATAAATCATACAGAGCTATGGAGGGACGAAAGAGTCCTTAAATAAAACCAGACGAGATGAGGGGTAGCTATGCTACGATGCTCGGAACCCATAGTGGGGTGGGTCAAGCATGCAGTCTATTCATCATCTTGATATAAATGATCGCCGACCCGTTCCCTCTTCAGTACCACATACTTCTTTAAAGAGGGCCGTAGGGTCTAAATCCGGAGTTGTACCTGAGGTACGCAAGAGATAATTTGCTCTTTGATATACCATGGTAGTTATGCATGTCCATTTAGACGATGTTGACTGGCGTTCATCTACCCGAACTGAAGCGAGGAAACCCGAAGATTGTTGCTTTGCTGCCGAAGACGGGCGATCTAAGGTCTGTTGTGCATTAGTTAAGAGGGATTTGTTGGTTCGTGCGATAGGGTTGGCCCACTTATGCACACCATCTTCTCCCCTGAAGGAATGCTACGAGATACAACAATATATCCCGAAAGGACTACAAAGTAGGCGATAGATGTTTACGAGCAGCGGTGACTTTGAATCATCTAGCATAGCGGGAAGGTGGGTGAGAGTTGATTACTGATACGGTTATGAATAATTGTTGATGTGTTGGTTTCTTGTTCGTTTAATCGTTTCTACTGACACATATTTGGTGATTACTTGCGTACCTAGGTAGATACTGGCGCTACGTCTATTATACCGTATTTTCTAATAATTTCAATTTTCTTTAGATGTTTAGTAGGTTCGTTCTTGATTCTGGCGCCCGAAAGCAATGCCGGGACTGTACCGTAGCTCCGGCCCGTACCCTAGGTCTGGTTCCACTTAGTTCCGATACCCCCTTAGCTGAAATAGCAGACTTAGGCCAATAGGTAGATGCCTAGCATACAGGTTCAATTGTTGAGGCGCTAGATTTAGCTTTAGAATAGAATAATAATATAGATGAAGGGAGGTTATGCATATCGCAAAATCGCAGAACTTCCCTCAAGAAACGAGGACGAAAACCTATAGACAATTGACTGCAGTATCATTGCGTAACCCAACTCTTTAAATCAAGCTAGTAGGGGCTAGTCACCCGTGGGATTCCTGTTCCTTCAACCATTCCCTAGCAATATCTTCGTGCTTGTAGAACTGCACAGTCTCTCCCCATCCCTGTAGCCAACTGATGATTCGTTCTGACATTCCGATTATGTGTGCCATTCCAGAAGTGTCGGGATGCATTAAAATAGGAAACACAAAATCGGCAGAGTTGCTTGCCCTCTCGCTGTCATACTCGCCCTCGACACGGGGAGTATTCTCCCACAGCCATATGAACTTATCTTTCCACATCTGCTCCACAACCCTCGTAGAGACGTATCCCATACTTCGTACAAAAGTTAGCGCAATTTTTCTATATGAGAACTCCGTATTAATGTCATGATCTTTGCTTACCTGTTAGCGAGATGCGGAAGGTACTGCAATGGCATCATATCCTCATTATACCAGCCGCAGGGGATTTCGACCAATGGATGTTTACCAGACTCGAGCGGTCCGATGGTAGGTTCCGCGATAGGCGTAGGTTTCAGCCAAGAGGAAGCAGGCTTTGAGAAGTCAATCTTTTCTATAGGTGGATCGGCTGGAGTCCAATATGGCTGAGAGTCGTGATGCATAAGGGAAGAATTGTAAAGGAAGCCGAATTCACGAAGAAGCTCAATGGTAGTCTCCCGGATAGTGTACATGGGGGCACGATAGCCGCGAGGCTTCTGACCGTTGCATAGGTTAGTAGCAACGTCAATGCACTTCACCAGGACGTCGCGCTCTTGTTCGGGAGTCATTTGGTAAATACCCTCGTGGGAATATCCATGGAGACCGATCTCAGCACCCGATTCGACAACCTTCTTGACCGAAGCAGGGAAAGTCTCAATGGTGTGGCCAGGAACGAACCAAGTCACTTTGTCTGCAATATTTCTCCTCTTCAGCATGTTCAACAAGCGAATCGCGCCAACTTGACCTGCGAAAATGCCGGAGCTGTAATCGGCCATATTGTTATCCGGGTGACATCCGGTCCCGAGCCAATGGGAAACTGCATCAAAGTCAAAGGAGAGCGCAACCTTGACACGCTTCGGTCGCTTGGTGAGGGGGCGGGGGATGGTGGTACTGACATCCAGTGCGGGCTCTGTGAGACCAGCATCGTTGAATACTTCGTACTCGCAGTCCGCTGGCATGCCGGCATTCACGGGAGCCATATCCTGAGGGCAAGAAGACATGACGATCACAAGGTCCGCCTCGGCCCTCAGCACGACATATTGGCCCTTCTCGCTTGTTGGCGGTCGGATATCTAGTCCTCCGCGATGGTCCACGGCGACGTTCATGAAAAGGTTCAAGGGGTCCGGAATCCAATCATCCGGAATCTGAAGATTGGGATATTTATCTGCTGGGAAGTTTTCTTTGAGGGCCTGGTGCATATTGTCGTGGCAGTTGTCATGATATTCCACGGCACCGAGCATGCGGTAGCGCTCACGGTCGCACGCCGTCCAGATCATGTCATGTACACCTGGTGTGGTGTCTTCAACCAGCGTGAGCATGGGCTTCCGCAGCGTACTGTAGAGACTGTTGCCCACTCGGGGTGAGATGGAGGCCAGTATGGTGCGCGAATGCCCCATTGAGAGGTAATCGTGATTGTTATTGGGATTGAAGGCCCAAAAGTCAACTACTTGCTTGCCATGCGTGTTAGTGATCTTAAGATGCTGACCCCTTTTGATAGGGAATGCAGCAGCTTTGCGAGCTGGAAGTACCGTCATTACGAACGTGTTTATCAAGTGCGAATTATGGTCTCAGGAGGAATGATAGTACCCGTAGCCAGGAAAAAGGAAAGCATCACAGTTATTTATTTCGACGAGAGGGAGAACACTCCTTCGTGATATTTACGAGATGAACTGCACTGCTCTGATATCATCGGTTGGGGGCCATTCGAACCCCGCAGGCTGTCGTTTTACTACAGATAGGGAATCTTCCCCGGGGGATAGATTTCGTATCGGCGTTCCAATGCCACCCTACCTACACCTATGGATGAGGCATTCACATGATACCAGTACGTTCTCTGCGCTTGCGGAATAACTTTAACCGCAGTTAACAGGTCAACTAGGGCAATAGCTCAAGCAATCTGGTTTATCTTTGAAACTCGGTAGGTATTTGCCATCTGGGTCTCATGGAGGAAATTTGCTTTGGTTAGGGTTAAGTAACGCTTATGAATTTGGCGCATTCTTGTAGCAGCTGGGTTAGCTAACTCGCGCCAAAGCTAAGTGAAAAATGAATCATCCAATACCAACGTCCTATGCACCAACTCGTATGGTTCATGATAGATTGAACACTGGAAAAGGGACACTTTGTAAGAAATGAGCCGAGAGTGAGGTCACCTTTTTGATAGATCAGATTGAAGAGGAGGGAGAGAGAGATATGCTTGCGAGACTTGGTGATAATCGGTCGCTGTAGCCATCAGCATTGGCCAATGAATGGCCGACCCTTTCAGCATGATACTTCCTGTTTGGGCAATGCCGCTCAGCGCGATTCCCGATCTAGGCAGGTAGCCATCGGCATCTGGTTCAGTGGGGTTGACAGGGGCACTCGATCTGCCACATAGAAGGCATTTAACTTCATGGCTAGGTACTAGATCTCTAACAAGAAGGTCTCTATGATATCTAAATATTGAACCACTTCCATATACTCTAGATCAGCCCCTCGGGATGATACTGTCGGGACCTTGCTGTATCTTCTACAGCGGATCTAGACCGGAAAGCCCTCGCGCTGACCACCCTTTGTTTGGCGCTTATTAAGCGGACATTTGTCTGACTAACCCCCTGTCAGATTTAGGGAGTTGTGTAACTCGACAAAATTTATTTTACGCCCCTTATACCTCCGATAATAGTTCCTAGCTAAGATATTACCTGAAAGTACATCAGTACTATAGATCAATTAAACAGCCTTATACTTATACGGTCGACAGCTAAGTGTGAAAATGGTTGAAGAGGAATATTTGAAGGGCATGAAAGTGAATAGAGGGCGGATGAACTCTCTGTTGCACGAGTCATGTCAATATGGCGTAGGACATCGATGGGGCAGGTCTGTTATCTAGAAACATTCAAAGAAGCATTCTGATAAATCTCATGGTTTAATACAGAAAGGCTGATCATAAAAGGTCTAGTGGTCCGACAGACACAGGCATGTCGCGTCTTGCCCTGAGCGATTCCGACAAGGAAGTTAGAGACTGGTTCGTAGCTACCACGAAGAGCTTAGGCTGTAATGTAACGGTGGATGCTATGGGAAACATATTTGCTGTTCGTCCCGGTAAGCGAGACGGGTGGCCAACGTATGTTGGGTCGCATCTTGACACTCAACCTCGTGGTGGACGATACGATGGTATCCTTGGGGTCTTAGCCGGAGTTGAGATGCTTCAAGTTCTGAACGATTATAATGTGGAGACGGAATATCCAATTGGCGTGGTCAATTGGACTAAGTATGTCATGTGCCTGCCGTGTCCCTGGCTATGCTTTACTCGACGGGCACAACTGCCATAGATTCCTTTACTGACGTGGAGTACTAGCGAGGAAGGGGCACGGTTCCCAGTGATCACGGTGGCATCAGGAGTGTGGGCTGGGGAAATCCCACTCGAACGTGCTCACGATTTGCAAGAGGTAGGGGGTGGCATAGCGACCATGAAGTCTGAGCTAAATAGAATCGGATATCTCGGATCCACGCCCGCGGGCTATCGTTCCATGCCGATGGCGGCATACTTCGAATTGCATATCGAACAAGGCCCTATTCTAGAAGCAAACAATCAGAAAATAGGTATCGTAACTGGTGTGCAGGCGTACAAATGGTTCACGGTCGATATCATTGGGCAAGGTATTGGGCAGTAGATTGAGATCATGATTGAGAAGCTAACTGGGATATAGAGGGCCATACAGGCACGACTCCACTGTCTGAACGTGGAGACGCGTTACTCCTCGCTGCTCGGATGATTACACTATCTAATAGGCTAGCCACGAAGCATGGAGCTGTCATCACCACAGGCGTCTTAAGTGTGAGCCCCGGGAGCGTGAATACAATCCCAGGACACGTACGTTTTACTTTAGATGTCCGGGCACCTCTAGACAGCACGATCGATATCATCGAGACGGAGTTAAAACGAGATTACGCGGCTTTGGCAGCTGGGGAAAATGTTGGTGGCTTACTTGACAGCGCCACACCGGGAAAGCCATTACAAGTCTCTTGGCAGACCGATAGTATGTCGCTGGAAACTAAATTTCATCCTAAGTGTATCGAGTTGGTACGAGCTTCAGCCGAATCTGTGGCTGGGAGTAAACTCCTGCTCAGAGATATCGTGAGCGGTGCTGGTCATGACAGTGTTCACACCAATAGACGGTGTCCTACCGCGATGGTGTTTGTACCATCGAAGAATGGCGTTAGTCACAATCCTGAAGAGTACACGAGCCCTGAGGACTGTGCTTTAGGAGCGGAGGTTCTGCTTCAAAGTGCACTAAGATATGACCGAGACAGGAACTCCGGGGAGGTGGAATGGTGGTAGCCAATTGCTATTGTTAGGTCACATTTCCATGTCTATTCCCAACTCCTTACAAAAATCTCCCCTTGTCTTGAACACCAAACCTGGTCCGTCGTGGTCTCCGGTTGCAATATCATAAAGTTGGTACTCACCCACCTTATCCCTTCCGTCAGTTCTTCCCGGCTCACCTTCTTCAAGTTTCTCCATCTCTTCAGGAGCCTTATCAAAGTCAAAGTACCATAGTGTTTTGGCGATTGTTAGGCTCGTCTCATGATATGTCATCCCCTTGCCCAAACGGCCAATATCGCCAAGAGGCGAACGGTATGAGCTTTGGATCGGATTCAACTAATGTATATTGCTAGTATATAAAGAGTGTATCCTATAACCCTCCTAGTTATCTATTTCCTTGCCTACCTAACCCAGATACCCAACCGAAGCCACCTGTCTCCCACCTTATACCCGAACCGAGATTACCACCGATATATAGAAAAGGAAACATCCCCGATTGAATCTAGGGAACGTAGAAGGTGAAGTGAAGGCAGTTGTTCTTGCTGGCTACGTCCGGAACTCCAGTTCCTCCCTTGATGTACGCCTTGCCATGGCCCAGCTGCTTGTACTCCCAGTCGACAGCGGCCTGGTTGCCGGGGCCCTTCCAGTTACCCTCTGTGCTCGCGAGGGTCTTCTCTCCGTTGGGCTTCTTGTCAAGAGCCGCAGCCGGCGCACCCTTAAGAATGTCCTTGTCAAATCCGTTCGACACGTTGGAGCCGTCGGTCGAGGCTACGGTGGCTGCACCGTCGCATCCCTGCTGCAGCGAGATGTCGCCGTGCGCGCCCCCGTCGTTCGATGCCTTGACCTGGAACTCGCCCCATGTGGCCGGCTGCTGGTCTCCACGCTGAACGCGGCCCTTGAAACTGGTGGGCAGCGGCACGTGAACGGTCTGGTTTGGACCGACCTCGACATGCTTGAGCGGGTGGTCGAAGTTAGCGCCTGCCTCGCCGTTGCCGTTCCAGTAGTTATCGTAGAAGAAGTAGGTGTTCTTCCTGGGGGACTTGTTGGTTAACTGGATGCCGGGGCCAAGGGACTGAGTAGTAGCCGCCATCTTAACGCCGCCACCAATTATCGAAGCTGCTGAGAACTCAGCTGCTTCGATAGACTGGCCAGTAAATGGCTTAGATGGGTCAGGGGCAGCGTTTCCATCCTGAGAAGTGTTAGCACAGATGAAAACGTGAAGATAATGGTTTTAGACAGAATCTTACGCTGTAGATGATGAGAATATCCTTGCTGCCGTTGCCAGCTTTACTCTGTGCATTGTCTGCAGGGTTACCACCGCTCGGGCCCCTTGAGAATCATTAGCAAGAGTCAAAGATCTAGGTAATAATCAAATAAGACTCACCAAGCACCCACGCCAATGTAAGTTCGGCCATTCGCGAAAGTTCTCACGAACTGCTCGAGGGGCTGGAAGTCCTTTGGAGCGGCAATGCGCTTCACGTTTCCTTTGCTATCAAGGAAGACATGTCCTTTGAGTTGGTTCTTCTTGTCTTGGGAGAGCTTGTGGTACGCCTGATTGCACGCCTGCATAAAGGTCTCGTGACCCTTGAACTTTCCGGCAGGGTCGCCGACCTGCTGGCAAGTCATGTTGCCACCGGCGCCGCAGATGTTACTAATATCAATGGTGTCGTTGCCCATGTAGCCGTGCTTGGTGATCTCGCATTGCTCGCCAATTTGGCCCTCGTGGACCGCAATGATGGCGCCAGAGGTGCCATCAGGGGCTTCGAGGCTGGCTTGGCCGTTCGCATTGATGGTCAGGTCCTTGTTGCCATTGTAGCCATGGCACTGGAAGGTCTGAGGGTGGTTGGATCTGTTGTGAATCTTAAGATAATGCATGGTTGCTAAAATTGTTCTTTCAAGTCTTGTATTGATGGTGTAGAAATGTTAGGTGGATTGAAAGGAAACGGGGAACATTTTATACTTTTATGGCTACAGGCTATTATAACGCAGCCTTATTTCAAAGACTACATCTAGATGATTTAGGTACCTACCTAAGGAACATGGGACATGTGGTATGATCTTAGTCTTCGGACAGCCTAGCCCCCATAAGACCACTTGTGAGGACATCTGCAGTTTGGGCTGAGTGAGCTCTACCGCCGCCACTGTCTTCACAAGTGCCAAACTAGAGTCCTACACTCAAAATCGAACTATCATATGGATGTGGCTCGGAATCACAGGGCTTAATAATGCGGCAAAGAGGTCAGAAGTCGAAGGCTTTGCCGTAAAGGATTGTTTGCGAGAATCGGACTCGACTCTTATGTCATCGACTAACATGTTCTGCTTGACCAACCAGAATGCGAGCCCGGCGGAATCGTTGAGGCTACACAGAACCTGCTTACTACACATAGCCTTCTCTCATCAGATACTAGTTAGAGGAGAAAGATGAAGCTAACTGCTAGCGTTCGTCAGGGGTAGAATACCGTATCCAGTCCTCCTCTTCAAGATAGATATTGTTTTAAGGCATGTGACCATCTGCTATACGGCGTAGGTAAATGAGTTATTTATGTAAGAATGGTTGGTTGATTGGTGCTATTTACGGGCTGAGCTGACAGAATTCTCAGCCAACAATAATAAGCGCTTAACTCACTGAACAGATAACCACCCCAGATCGCTCCAAATAAGCCACTATTAAGTCAGCAGCCACTGTATCTAACTGACACTTGATGCCTGGATAAACCCCCAAGAAAAGTGACAAAAATCGACAATACGCGTAAGTCTACTTAGGTAGATTGATTAAATTCAAATCATCTGATACACAGAATTTTGAGGCAACCTTTTCTGGCCAGTCCGGTAGAATCCGGTTACCTAGGACGTCATGGTCTAGCAAACTTAGGTCAGTTTAACTAATTTGTCAACCTTGGAAAGGTGATGTACGGTGATGTACGTCAGCATGAGGCTTGCCTCCGCCTCACCTCAGCCTAGGGTACAAGTCCTGTGCCGGTGATATCATTTTTTGGAGTATATAAGAACCCCTTTCATTGCTATCATCAAGATCCAAAGCACTCAAGCCTCACCGAGAAATTTTAAAGGAACTTTCTCTTACAGTTATTCTATCAATATTTCAAAATGGTCATCAAGAAGCGCCAAATTCTCTGGGATTGGACCAACTCTGCTGGTCCAGGAAACCCAGGTGTCCCTGACAAGATTAACCAAGTCCCTTTCGGCCCCAACTGCCCTGTCGCCTCTGTCGTGAATTGGAACGCATGGGTTCCCCCTGAGCTCAAGGACCGAGTGCCATTCCGGCCTATGGTCCGTGTTCTCCAGAGCGCATCAGGCAATGACTGGGCCATGATCGAGAACACCAAGTACCCTATTATTCTCTTCTTCAATGAGCCCGAGCGTGCTGGTATATCCCCGGAGCAGGCGAGAGACATTTGGTACAAGCAGATGCTCCCCCTGAGAAAGAATAAGGGGAAGAAGCTCGGTTCCCCGGCCGTTGCATCTGTAAGTCATTGACCCAATATCTTGGATCTATAACTGCCAGCGCTAATTCCCCGTCAGGACGACAATGGTCGAAAGTGGATCGAGAAGTTCATGTCGCTTGTAGCAAGCGACCCGCCTGACTTCCTCTGCCTGCACTACTACTCGACCAACGGAAATGATGCTATTAAGTACATCCAGAACATGCATAACAAGTTCCCTAAGCCTAAAGTTGTGAGTATATCTCAAAACTATCGTCGATGTTCATCTCTGACTAATGTGTTCGAAGATGGTTACTGAGATTGCATCCATCGACCGCAACTACCAGTCCGTCCTAGGTTTCACTGTCCAGGTCTGCAACTGGTTGGACAGCCAGGACTGGGTCTTCGAGTACGGCCTTTTCGACTTCCAGCGCAAGGTCGCTGATGGCTTTGTTAGCCCAGCTGCTCAGCTCATGGATGGGAACGGCAACTTCACGGAGTTGGGTAAGATCTACGTTAGCCAGCAACCCATGAAGTTTCCCGGAAAGGCCGCCGTGTCCGCAAAGATGGTTGTCGCAGCAGATGTTGCCGAAAGCAGTGTTGCTGAAAGCGATGTCGCTGAAAACGGGGAGGTGAAAACAGGAGAACCAGCATCTCACGACCCGAATGATGCGGCCTTTACAGCCGCTGAGGCCAGCCCAGAAATCCAGTCATTCAGCGTCGCCGCAGCCCTCGGACCCGACCAACAGAAAGCTCTGGATCTCCATAATAACAAGCGAAAGGCAAAGGGCCTCAAGCCCCTTGCTTGGGACAACCAACTTGCCAATAACGCTACGACCTACGCGAAGCATCTCGCCGCCATTGGCAAACTGGAGCACTCATCCGGCGACCAGCGCCCGAACCAGGGTGAGAACCTTGCATGGTAAGACAGTGACCCAGCGCACGAAGCGTATAGCTTAGTGAGAAGATGGACTAACATAAATAATATGTAGGGCTTCCAGTTCAAATAATCCTTTGGAAATGTCTGCAAAGATGTGGCTAGACGAAGAGAAGAACTACCACGGCGAGCCGATTGGTCAGGGCAACTTCGGATCGTACGGTCACTACAGTAAGTCATCTCTCAAATCAAGCTGTCATCTTAAAGACAATACTAATATGATACTTTTGCGCTTTAGCTCAATGCATGTGGAAGTCCACCACTAAAGTCGGTATGGGCTCAGCCAAGGATGCCAAAGGTGGTGTTTACATCGTTGGGAGATACTCTCCCCCTGGAAACTTCGTCGGCCAGAAGCCTTACTAAACCTCCTCTTACTGCTATCAAATTGAATTAGGGGGCGTCTGGGGGGACTTGGTCGATTAGGTTAACTGGGACATTTTCCTTTGTCATTCATCGGAGGGTTTAGGACGAGACTATTACGGATATTTTGTTCTTGGCTGGTTTAACTTGAAGAACCACATTCTTTATAGATGTGGAACCATTCATTAGGTACATTAGTTAAGACAATATACGGAGTTTAAGTAATATCTGGTCGCATACAGGCACCACGACTCGTTGTCTTCTTTTGAGCAAGATACTACAGAAAGGGGTACATACCTAGGTACCTACGTGTAGAGACACAAGCAACGGTCTATATATGGTACCTGACATCCAATTCAGAACAAAGTACCTACCTACCTAGCGAATGTAGTAGCTATCAATAATACATGCCATTAACGCTTATTCTCTTCAAAATCTAAGGGTGCACAATGCCCCCTTATATACAAGTGTCCTGGCAAGGACCCACTTCATGCCCCTATTCAAAACGGTGCCACCTGATTTTAGGGGGTTCTTATCTTGGCCTGAAGGTACGTTCTTATAAGGAAACGTCCAATTTCCGTAATTCAGACTCACCAACCATTAGATCATATATTGTGCATAAAGTAATAGTAAATGCGAAACGTTGTTGAGCATAACTGAAAAGTTCATGGCGGCATCTACAATTTTAGCCAGCAATGCTAACACTTTTGGGAGGGAATGACTCGAAAATAAAGCCAGAAAAATTCAACCTCAACTGCTTGACCCCTTCTAACTGCAGCCTAGCATCCACCCCGACCCCGACGTCTTTCTACCTCAGCAGGTCCTAGATAACATATACTATCGTAAATCACACCTTTCGCTCGGTGACCTCTGTGTCCCCAAGGACCACGATTCTCACTCTGGTCCTGTCAAAGAACTTCTTCTCATCCTCCTCAATCCACTTCGCATTCTCTTCCCTGGTCAAAACCTTGTAAAATGCCTGATACACCTCCTCACTCTCAAACACCATTTCCGCCAGCACATCGTAGTCGAAATCGGCCTGCGATCCTACGATGACTCTGGCGTTCTCGCCGTCGGGGCGCTCGATGTACCGGCGCGTGTGCGACAGCGGGAAATGCGGGCCCGCCATCTCCTGGATGACGGACATGTGCGCCTCGTAATGGTGCTTGAACTCTTCTGGGGAGATGCTGGGAATGCGGTGTCCGAAGATGAGGGCCTTGAATGCCATGTTGAAGGGGACGAGAGTATTTCTTTATAGTGATAGTCGGGGAGGTAGGCACGGGGGTATTCAAGTCGGGGTCGGTGGTGAGTGAGTTGCTGTAGTATAAGAGTTAAAGGCTCAGCAGTATTGTTCGAGGCTTCAACTGAGTCTGTGTGCTGCTATTCTATCTAATTTCGTCCGGGAAACTGCTCCTCTTTATATTAAGGCCCGGAGCTTGTGGTGGATATGCTCATGTCGGCGGGTTCACTCTCTACCCCCAAACCCTGATAGTCAATTCAGGTAGTTAATCCTAACATTCTTCTTAATGCTTCTAATTCACTTCTAGATATTTCTATGACTTTCTAGTTGTTTCTAGGGGATTCTCCATGAAATAGGCTGACAAGTAGTGCTTAGATAATCCCGGCATGTTGTAGTGGGGCCGTCTGTTCGTGCGCAGGCGCCAGCGGCACCGCCGTAGGCTATCTCGATCGTGCCCCGGGGTTCATAGAGCATCGGGTCGCACTTTCTGAAGAATTTATAATTATATTGGTCTAAGTGATTTGATCTGTCTTGCAAGGTCGACTCCCTACATTTAGATAATAGGCAGTGCTTGAATGGGATGTTTTCTCTTCTTACTCTCATTACCTAATGCTTCTTGCTAGAGATTAGTAAGCAGCTTTGGACCCTGGTTCAGGGGCCGAAATAGGGCATGATACATATGGTGGCATATAATAATTTCCAGCCAAGCTACAGGATCTCGAACCCAATTTCGGCACAAGAGTATTCTAACGGTTATAGTTACCTTGATGATTGGTGGGTAATCGCTTTTTACCTATGCGCCACATTCAATCAGAAGAGGCAATTTCTAGATCTCGAAACCTTCATCCGTAGACGTTTGCATACCAATTTCTCACATTGTGTAAATGGAATTAGGACTAGAAGATCCTTGATTGAGTAGCCTTTCATAGTGAACACTCACATATAGACGCTATTCATCTCGCGAACCCAATATTCCACGTTGCCTTTTATCTCGTCGCCGTTGTTCTCTTCTACTATCTCGCTTTCTCCAGGTGCCTCGCTGAATTGTACGCCCAAATCCGTGGTGGCCTCTATTTCACTTCTACTCAAGTGATTAGCCTCCTTTTCCCGCTTGATCCGTTCCATGCGTTCTGTCCGGCGGTCCTTCCAAAAGCTGGAAAGAGTATGCCCCCGAGGCCGATATCGACGTTTGAACTCAGCTACCAGGTCCTCGAGTTCGTCTAGCAGAGATTCATCCTCATCGCGAATGCCAGAAAGGTCATAGCCATACCTAGGTATTTAAATCATCCCCTGACGATATTATCTCACAGCATGTATGCATAGGAGGTAAGTTCCAACTCCTCAAAGGTAAGGGCACGTATCACCGCATTTGCAACGACAGGCGAACATGCGCCTTCCATCTTAAGCAAGCCGACATGCTCGCAGATCTTAGTGTTTAATGAGGATTTCTGCTTATACTTCTGTGCCTGTCCCTTATACTCGGCAGAATAGGCCGATAGGAATACGGATACGGGACTACAACCTTCTTCTAGATCAGAGCAGCCACATTCGCAGAAATCATCCTTAATGTACCTAGGTACCCACTGATAAAACACACTGCGACAGCCACCCCCACGTCCACAAAGCTCTTTGAAGGACACTATCTTCAGGGTTCTTCAGATCAAAATCATGAATATGCCTAATGCGACACTGCAGTGGCGAGAATAGATCTATGCTGATGAGCTTTCAGTGCTGCCCTACAACCGAAACGGTCCCCGTGCCATTTACTATGTCCTGGTGCGTATTAACTATATCGTCTGTTAAGGCGTGTATGAAGTTCACGTCAACAGTTACACACTTCCGGGGGTCCGACCGTAGATACAAAATCGGGATACAGCCGCCATCATTACCGAAACGACCTACGCGTAGGGGATCTATGATCACTGAGCTCTAGTGTGATTTGCGTTGCGTCGCTATAGAGGCAAGTCGGCTCGAGAGTCAATGCTATAATCTTCGGTTCAGAATCTTAGTCCTTCTAGGTCCTGGAAATTTGAGGGAGAATTGGGGTACTGTAACATGATCGCCAGGTTGACATGAAGGTTACCTAGGGTTTACAAAACCCAGAATTTCACAGAAATGTAAGGTGAGTCAATGAATGGTTTCCAGTGGAAGGCAAAGAGCTCAATAGAAGAAGAAGTAGATACATAACATGCTGCCTTGCATGTCAAGCGTAGCTGCGAAAACCCTATGCACAATAGGTACGCAGTTTATCAACCTGTTGCCAACGAAGCCTCCCTCGTGCCAGCAATCGTCATGATATTCGCGTCCCTAAAGGAACTTTCACGATTCCTTCCATCGTTCCATACCCTATCCGTGTTAATCTCCGACGTAAGAGTCTTGATGACTACTCATGTCTCTAGACTCAGCCTCATTCATCGGCTTTGTTCAATTCGACGAAATCGTACTTGCCACCCTCCAACGGGCCATACATGATCTTCTTCTCCCTCTGCCATACTCCGTATTCCCAACTACCAAGATCCATCTTGTGTTGGACGTAATAATAGATGGCAACCTTCGTAGCGCCGCCGCCTCGTTCTAGGGTGCTGGGCCTTCCGCCATTGTTCTGTAGATAGGGGAACTTCGGCGTTCCTGGCACCTCGAAATGTACGAGCTTGGACCATGGACCGTTACTTCCTTCATATAGGTCATCTAAACAGTACTTCGTGATTGGACACTTTTCGTCCGTCAGATAGGCGAATATTCCGCGGTAGGTGCCCATTTCGAGGTGAACGTCTGCTAGGGTTAATGTTGCGGGATTGACGCTTCTGAGAAAACCAAGGAGGCCATATTCCGACGCGAAAATGCCCTTTAAGGTGCACTTTTTGAGATGCGGTAGGCCCTCGACCTTCGCAAGTGATAGTGTCAGGCAGCGGGCAAGATCAGGATGACTGAGTGGTACAGACAATGCGGTTGTCGGCGGGTAGGTATTGTAACGATTTATATCGTACCAATGCACGTCGAGTTCCTCCAATCTTGGCATGAATTTCATCCAAAGCAGGATTGATTGAAGCGCGTTAAGTGAATACCAGGCTTGACTGTGATATCCTATGTCGAATACGAGTGGTACATTTCCCTCAGCACCAATCATTGACCGTGACGGCAATTTGAGTGGCGCGGAGAGACTTAGCGAGAGCTTTTTCAACAAGATAAAGTTGTCCCCTGCCGCAAGTTCCCGAGTGAAGTGTACAAGTGAGTGTACTTGTAAACTGCAACCCTTTAGATGTTGGAAGAGGTTTATGTGGCGAACAAGGAGTCCAGACTCTTCCAGCGCCGCCATCGTCATTTTAAAACTGCGTGCTGCTGCATGCCAAACAGTCTTCCAGGAACGAAATTTGGTATTCTGTTGGCGCCAACCGTCGTCAGTTATGGCGACACCGAAGGACAAAGAAATAAGGCCGTGGTACTCGGAATTTTCGAGCAGGTTGCGAAATGCTTGGGTCAAGAGGTGTTGCTCTTTAGGGGAATCCAATAATGTAGTCAACTCTTGTCGTCGAAGTTGTCTGTTGGGGTACATGACATCATTAATGGTGCAATGCTGTATTTGAGACGGTAGGCCAGGCTTTCTTGTTGCCTCGACGAATCTTTCGAGGTCATAGGTCGTCAACATGATGGATCTGTTGTGGATGAATCTTCTATTGAAAGAACCCCGAGAAGCTAATTCGCAGACCTTGCGATTAGTCAAGCGGAGATAAGAGGCAGCTCTAACATCGAGAAAGGACACGATGTGGCTGACTAGTTCAGGTGGAAGAGACTCGAGCGGACATCTCCCCCGAGGCACCACTATCTCCTGCTCGAACTGGGAGGGATCCCGAGAGGATGTTTCCGGATAACCCTCCGCCTCAGACTCGGGTGGAAGAGGTTCGTAACGCGTTTCCAGATCTTCTATTGCATTGGATAGGAGGTTCAACGACAGGTGGTCGTTCACTGTGTCTGAGTGATGCAGCGAGGAATTCATTGTGAATTACAAGTTAATTGATGTGATTTTTTAATAGAAAGAATGATGTTGTTGAACGGAAGTAAGGTGAGGAAGATGAATTTTGCACAACTCTGGAATCTTGTGTGTGCGGGAGGTTGAAGGAGGTTAGTTGCCCAGTCGCGACCAAACGTCGTGGCAGCGCGTTTATGACATGCCCTGGGTCCCACCAAAATAGAAATAGAAGACGTCAAAATTTTTTACTGATTACGAATATTTGCACGTCGTACCTTCCTAATTAACAAATATTCTATGTGATTTCCTTTCTTAGGTATTCGGAATGTACACCTAGGTACCTCAGGCACCTCTTTTAGGAACAGCACTGGTTATCGGATGGTAGTTGCACAATGCACTGACCATCGCCGTTCTTATGTACCAAATCAAGCAGCTACAACGGGATTGGGATAGGTACCTCATTAGCGTTAATAGTAAGTGGTAGGTGATTGCAGCTTCCTGATACCGCCCAAATATACCAATAGTACGCAGCTTGTGTGGTTTCTGTGTGGCTGCGAAATATGTACGGCATCGGACTAGCTAGTTATTCGACCAATAAGCCCGACGATTGGTACGAATTTCTCATTATTTTCAATCATATGGGTGTTTTTTCGTCGTATCTGTACCTGCGTACGTTTTACGCTCGCGTACTAAGATTGCCGCGGGAATGATCCAGCTGTCAATAATGTCTTTACCTTGCTCATTCCTTTTATTCCGAAAATTAAAAGTCACTCCCATAAAAGAACTTCAGATATTCACGATACAAGGTAATTAATTGCTTGGTCACAACGTATTCCAATCATAACTTTAGCGATACGGAACATACGATATGGATGATTGCCTAATTCGGAAAGTTTCACTAAGACGGACGGGTCGGTGTCGGTAGCCTGACTAATTTATGTGCGCTCCGATTGATCGACTGGAGATACCGTTACCATAATATCTTGCTAGGCCCCGGAGATTTCGAACGACTGTCAGATATTTTATCTATAGGTGTTACCCGAGACATGGTAGACAAAGAAGCACCGTGTATGTATACCGTGACCTTAGCCACATGATCCCTGACTCCCAGCGGAAAAAAAAGTCTTCATGCCGTCATGTATGGTGCTTCGCGGGACACAAAGGAGCCTGTGGCAATGTAAGGTGGAACTTGAGATACCATAACTTCGCATTGATTAATCCGCGGCCTGTGTACTTACGGTGGGCCATTTCATCCACAGAAGAAGGTGCGGAATAATGTCTCTCAGCTTTGTGATATCCCATAGAGTAAATCTCCGTGCTTTCTAGACGGAGCTTAATATCTCCATAAACAAAGCTGATTGAAAGATTGGATAAATTGACTCTGATGCTCCTTGGGAGAAATACCAGGTAGCTATAAGGAAGTTATAAGGAAAGTGCCCCAAGCGTGAATCCGCATTATGCATCCATTAAACAGCAAACTTTGTTCATCTGAACTACCCTAACCAAGACACTCTTCAGTTGAGTCCATAGTATTCCTTTATAACCAAACATTTACAATTCCCTCCTACTATTAGCTGAAAAATAGCGCTATGATCTATTCAGGAGCTTCCTGTTCTTCATTCATCTCGGAATATAGCCGGTTCTTTATGTCCTTCTACCGTCAGGTTCTGATGGGCATAAGATCGTTCCGGGCCCCCCTCATTCATACCATCACTTACCAGATTGTCTGTATTAGCATATCCGAGGATGAATTGGCGTCTCAGTGCTTCGACGTCACTGAAGATAGAACGCGCCCCAAGCTCCTCCATGTAGCATCTCTTGCTGATTTCCTCGCAGAGCTTGCCATGGTCAATCACAGTGATATGACAAACTAGTCGCTAGCTTTCAACTTTGATGGGAAGTTGAGCGTCAATCTGCATGGCGAGAAGAAATTTGTGAGCGACGACGGCTTGCTCACCCTTGCTAAAGGGGAAGTATGGTGCAATCGTATCGATGCGACCCGTAACTGCAGACTTCAGCATTGTCAACACCATATAACCTATATTCAGTATAATAGTCGTGAATTGAATAGACCAAATTGGAGGAATAGAATATGACAGAGAATTTCATCTGCAGCTAAGAAATAGGGGTTCAGGGGTCTTTATTAACTGCGTTAAATCCGATAGCTCCGGACCGAATCAGGTCTCGACTGTCAGATGTTTCACCTACTGAACAAAGAACCATCATGTATGTATACCTTGAGCTTAGCCAGATAGTTCCCAGTTCCTCGCGGAACAACATGTTCATTCCCATTATCCTTGGTGCGCCACGTGACATCGACGACGGTATACCCGGGCGACCTAATTTAGTTCGAGGTAATATGCAATTGTCTTTTAAGGCACGTAGCGATGGATTACCTCAATCACGTAAATATTGATGGGTACCGAGCTGTTCTCTATCAGGTTTCTCCGATCGTCGTCTATTTTGCCCAAATTCCCCACTGGTCTAATTGTGACAGGCCAGGAATCGACCCCGTTTATCATCACTAATTCGTCCTATTTTGAAGGTCAGATGTAGGTAGTTATATGTAATATATCGCTAACCTCGAAAGCAATGACATATTGAGGACGAATACCAATTTTGATGTAATAGAAACGCTTATGGGAACCAAAATCGATGCTATCTTAAGATTTGATGGACATCCATGACTGAATGGCATCGCCCTAATTAGCTTCAACGACTAACTTCTTAGCCGAGGTGCCTTTCTTGAGAATATCCAACGCTTCCTGAATACCCTCGAGCCCATTTCTCGATACAACCTCCGGTGGTGGAGCGACCTTGTACACGCCCTTCGCTAGTGCTTCCACCAAGAATCCACCAAAAGTGGCAGGCAGTATTTCTTTAAACATATCGACACCGCCAGTGCCAAAGATCATTTTCGCCTCAACGCCTTCTGGGATGTCTTCCGGGTTGACCGGATTGGAGGATGCAACGAATAGCTTTTGCTTCGACTTGTGCGAGACTTGGCAAGCATCCGCCACGCTTCCGACAGCAAGGTAAATGCCAGCGCATGTGCCCTTGTCAAGCTCGGCAGCAACGTCGTCGGTAACAGAAGGGCTATTATAGTCGAAGACTTTGCTAGCCCCGAGCTTCTTAACGTAGTCGAAGCTTCGCGGGGAGCAGGTGGCGATTACTTCGAAACCAGCAGCCTTGGCTAGTTGAATAGCATTGCTACCAACGGCTGAGCTCCCTCCCCAGATCAAGACGGATTTACCGATGCTGGGAGAGTTGAGAGTGGGGAAAGGGAGACCTAAGTAGTCCTTTCCGAAAAGTCCAAATGATGCAGTTGTACAGCAAAGTGGGAAGACTGAAGCTTCTGCAAAGTACAAGGACTCTGGGATCTTAGCAGTCAGAGTGTAGTCGACGGGCACATAGTCTTGGAAGCCGTTGTTGATGGTGAATGCAAAAACGCGGTCTCCAGCTTTGAACTCGGAGGCGGCAGTAGATCCGACAGCCTCCACTACACCGGCGATATCTTGGCCCAATATGACCGGGTATTTGATAAATGGCAGAGCTTGATCCTGGAGTATGGCATCGCAAGGGTTCATGGCCCATGCGTGGACCTTTACGAGAAGCTGACGATCTTCGAGCTGAGAGGGGGTTGGGCTCTCGCGGATGACGCCGGGAACACCGGGCTCGTCCTGCCAAAGAGATCGATCCGTCGGCATCGTGGAATTAACAAGATTCAGCTAGATCTCTAAGTGGGACTCAATAGCTTGAGATTACCGTGGGAGAGGCAACCGATTCGATGATTAGGAATTAATATAAGTGCAAGTTTGCCTAAGACTCTGTTTCGCTCTTGGAAAGTCCACTGCACTTGGACACTTACCTACCTTATACGCGGAAACGGAATAAAATATCGGTGTCTAGTCCCATGAAATCCTAAAGTATCTAGGTACCTAGGTAAAGAGGATCCGGAGATTAGGGACGGACTTTGCCCATTTTCCGCACTATAAAACGATACTATTTGATGGGACGAGTTTAAACGGGTACATGGAATGTGACATGATTACCTGATTATGGTAATTCAAATGAGCGACGTCACATGTTCCGCAGTAACAGTGGACTGATGCAGTGGTGAAGGTTGAGATTCAGAGTAATTGACCCGAGTTGTATTACCGCTGATCAAATTGGCTCGATGTCTTTAAGTTATAAGAACGAGATCACAAATGCTACATCGGTGCAAGCCCTTATAAAAACCCTCTGCTAGTTTCGGGTATCTTGGTTGTACTGGATTGTAGCGTGCAATTTTCCAATGTTGGTCTTGAGCAATCTTGCGTAGAATATGCACCTGGGAAACATACCTACCTTCTAACTAATGCTATTGTACTCCTCAACTTTCCAAGCCCGTACCCGTATCATTCCAAAATGTTAACTGGATCCTACTGTATAGATCCGTTGATTAGAAGGGCCAATGAAGTATGAGACGAGCAACAGATTCTAATATTCATCACGCTTTCTATACACACTATGAGCCACTTCTAAGTACCTAGTCAAAACATTGATATCGATAGACACGTCGTTCACGTTTTTATTTTTATTAGTGGTATATCCATTCAATCATCTGTGCTTTCTCCCCTAGGGGACAGGTATGACATAAGGGCCGTTCATAAACAAAAGATTTATGCACACCTAGTTATGCACCATAGATCCCAGTTGACAAAGAGTTATGCAGGGCTTATGTCAGCGAAGCCATACGGATGAAGCATGCGCGATCCGCCCCTGAGGTTGAAATAGATACCTAACCTACCTAATATAATATAATAGTTCGGCCTAACGAAGATTAATTAAGGTACCTAGTTTTCATTTAACTAGAGTTACCTTCGTAACAACTTCATTACTAATCATACACCTTTTACTGTACAGATTAGGAGCGAAATAAGGGATCTAAATACTCTTGGCCCTCTTCAGACCAACCAACGTTGTTATAACGAAAGGCACAGCTCACCGCCCGGGACCCCCGGGACCGGCTCAGCCGCATTTCGGCACTGGATATCATTTATAACAATGTTGGAATCAGACCATCACCTTTTCCCTTTCATTCCTTCGGAGAGCTCACATCTCTGCCTATCCATTACCCGACATCTTCCATACTAGAGCTAGTTTCCATACACTATGGCCTCAAAAGGATCTAGAATTCGCCGTGCTGTCGCAGCAGCACCATTTCTTCTCATTTCAGTTTGGTGCGCTCGTGTCATGGACATCAACAAGTTAGTAGCAAATCAACAACCGTTCGCAGATTCTGGGGTAATCGAATGGGATGGAGGAAAAGTCAAGATACTCGATCACTTCCACAAAGTGGACCTATTAGATCAGGTGTGGCGTGGTTCTATGGCGACATTCTCTCCCTCGACCTTCGGATACGATGCTGTCTCCTGGTGGCAGATGTTTACGTTTCTTGTCGACCTGGGACCGGTTTATGCGATATGGATTCTAGAGTCTTGTCGTGCTGGAAGTGCCTACACGCCGGCGTTCTTGTGAGGCATCTAAGGAGCTCATAACGGAAGCTTACTAACTAATCTTCTGTAGCCCGACCATATTTGCTGTTGCTGGGCAGTTCTTAGGCTTAGGGCCGGTTGCTCCTATTTTCTATTTTCTATGTTTCACTTTTGGTCCTACAGCTTCCGATTTGGCCGGATCATCAGTTCAGGATCGGACTGTCCGGCGAGAGAATAGCCGGCTTTTGCTTCCACTCATTTTATTATTCCACACATCCGAAGTCTTCGCCATGTTTTTAGCTCCCGAGTTCACAACACGGCATTTCTGGACATGGGCCTGGCAGCTCACCCCTCTTTGGATCGGCCTTGGGAATATCGTGCTTAGCACAATCACCAAACCTCTGTTGTCTAAAACTCACATCCTCGCATCGCCAAAGTTCCTGCTTGCCGTACTGGGGTTAATTTCAGCGGGAGTATGGGTTCACACCCTGCTGTATTCGCCTTATCCTTTATCAACCCTCTTCATACCAGTGGCGGAACCACAGTCTGAGTTCGTCGCACATTGTCGGAGGGCACTGCAAGCCGACCACCTGGGTGTTTTCGGTAGCTCACTCTTGTGGGTGGTTTATTCCTTCTTTGATCTTCATAGCGCGGGTCTCCTAGGAAATGACTGGCTTTATAAGGTTGCGCTCCTCCCCGTTGTTACCGCCTTCTCTGGACCTGGAGCTGCCTTCATCTTGGGCTGGTATCTAAGAGAAAAGGCGCTATCATCAGTCAAGAGTTGAGCTGTTATTTCCATTATTAGTTAAAGTATGGGGCCATCTAACAAGAACATGGCTTGCGCACTACGTGTAACATTCGATAATGATATTTTCTCTATTTACTAAGAAAATACTAGCTATTGTTGTCGGAGTAAGGAGGTGGCTGAAAAGATTAGGTACCCAGCCACAATGCCCAGGCTATTGAGACGGTCATAGCGTGACGACCCCTATTATGGAACCGACAACACTTCTCCTAAAGCTCGGTACCACGAAGCCTTTTTCCTAGCCTTAAACTTTCTCAATCGTATCACATTGTATTAATTAATATTGTAGTGGAGTAGCTTCAGGGATAATTCGCTTCATAAGTGGTCTGTTCAAAGCGAAGACAGGACTACATAAAAATAGTTTTTGCTGCTGAGTTTTCAGACATAATGCAACACGAAGCCATAGTAGTGGCGAAGCATACGCGTTGTGGCATTCATTCGAAGAGGCCGTGGCCTTTTCTCTTTTTTAGCCAGGCTATTTACCTTACACGAAGTTTTCTTTAGGAAATACGAAATGCTACTCCTGTTACGATCAGAAATGGGGGCTGGAAGTTTACTTAGCTCTGTTGAAGTGTGGCGCAGTATGATAGTATTTGGGGTTGAGCTCTTAAATCGGCCTACTATTTTGTGGCTTGGATACTTAGCACTTCTTGGCTTCAATGCGACTAATTCCGCGATAATGCGATTAGATTTCGGAATAGCTTGTGAAGTTTTGTATAAAGACGATCTTAATACTGGGTCCTAGAATGTATATGCATATTAATGTAGGTGACGACATACTGCTTGCACGAAATTCGGCCTCCAGTCCCCAATCAGATGGCAGCCCCTACGATAGAATTTGATCGACATGGTGATCTTGAACTCAGGGTTGGTCCGCCGAACGAGGCGACATCCGGGTTATTTCGCGTCTGTTCACGTTCCTTGGCACGCGTCTCACCGGTATTTGATCGGATGCTTTACGGATCTTTTGCCGAAGCTAAGCCCGTTGATGCCAGTTCGGAGAACTGGGTTGTCAATCTGCCGGAGGATGATCCGGCTTCACTGGCCATTCTTATGCGAGTAGCCCACGGCCAATTCAACGAAGTTCCTAAGATGCTCCCAATTGATAAGTTATACGCACTCACAAGACTTACGCACTACTACGACGCCACCCAATCTTTGATCCCTTGGATAGATACCTGGCTAACGTCTGTCGATGACATATTGCGAGATTCGAATGCTCTTGAGCCCAAGGTTTTGTGGATCGCATGGGAATTCGGCCGGAAATTATTATTTAAAGCTACCGCACGCCGGATCTTGACCGAAGCCTCTGCGACTCTGTTAGAATCTTGTTCTCTTCAACAGGAGCTGCAGATGCCGCCCGAAATAATAGGTAGGCATCATTCTACCCGGCTCGTATATCGATCCACGCGACTAATAAGCTATCAGAGAGGATTACAGAGATTAGGATCCAAACCATCCAAGCCTTCTTGAATGTCTTCCGCGACTTGATTAACAAGCTACTCGTAGTAGACGAGAGCCCGCGGTGGTGCCGGCACGCTTCGTTCATGGGCCACCACAGATGCGAGTCAATGATCCTAGGTTCGATGACTTTCTGCCTCGCCAGAGCAGGCCTCTGGCCACTTCCTCACGCAGTGGAGGTGGAGGAAAGCGTAGTTGAACTCTACACAAAGCTGATGAACCTGGTAATACATGACATTGGGCGGCCGTCGCCGAAAAGCATGGAGGATCATGGCGAATGCAACCCCATGTGCCATCTGACGGAAAATATGAAAAGAGTTATTGATGAGATCGCGGATCCAGTGACCGAAGCCCATTGGAGGTATTTGGAGATTCAAGAAAAAAGGCTGAATCCGTGATACTATAAGAATCAAAAGTACCTCAAGGTAGTAGAAGGTATTTATTGAGACATAATATACTGCATGGATTATATAAGCTTGAGTTCGACCAGGCATAGTTCAATCAAACGAGGCGTCGGATTTGTTATTATCGCCTTTAAAAATGAAATCATTAGACACCTCATACACAGGTTCCATGGCAGGTGTACTGGCTGAAGAGTAGATAGTACTAGTAGCGTAACCTCTTTGAGATTGGATTTTCCGGTTCAGTCTAGGTAGGCCGTCGGTTGATTTTCAGGGGGCACCTTGCTAACTGACAACACCTGAGATGGTTACAGCTAAAACAAATGCTGAATTAAACGTATAGAGTAAGTCTCTAAGCATGCTTAAGAACTTGAGCGCGAACCGAAACATGAGTGTCGTCTTGACTTTGGTTCATGTATGTGCAGGCTGTTTCCGCAATGGTGTGATTCCAGCCTGTCCTCAAAAATGCTTGCATCAACGGGTGTCTTTCCACTGGAGCGCTGTAACTAAGGTACCTAGGTACGTTAGCATAGCGCTGTGAGCTGCTAGCTCTAAAGCATTACAGCGCGTAATACCCTATAAATGAGGCCAATCACAATGCGAATGGTAACTTGGCGGTCAATATTAAGTGTGCGACCGCTATGACATAATCAAAAACGTGTCGGACGGAATTTGAAGAGATACCTTAGGTTCGTTTTATATACTGAAGCCACCATTAATAAAAATTCACGTGAGAATATATGAGAGCTTTTCCTTCAAAGGTACCGACCATATCCAAGACCGTTATGAATCCTTACTTGCTATTTATAGCACCAACTTGCTACGCCCCCTAAAAGCACGGACGCTCCCTTATTCAGGCACCAAACTTTTCCTGTGCCTGCCCAAGATCTTCAGCCACAATTCAATAGCGACATCCCCTACAACTGTCATTACTAAGATGAATGAAACATTACGTTCTATTATTACCGGAGAGAAGGAATGGTGTTTTGATACGGAAGGCAGGTCTATCAAATTCAACAAGGATGGCACTGGTGAGGTGTGCATTTACCTGATACCTGTATTCAACATATCTCCGTTACTAATAAGTGTAAGATGTGGTGCCGTTGCAACTTCAACTATTGGATCGCCGCAGATATTGAGTGGAAAGACATCGGACCACCGCATGATTCAGGTCAAATTGTCGAGACCCCAAACGAGGCCAAGAGTGCCATCGCAAACAAAACGGGTCCTCAACTCCTCGGGAAGCTTACTCTTGAAATAACACTCACCAAGCGCCTGCCACAATGGGTACAATCTTCTAATTTGTCGAAAAGCACCATGGTCAATGAGTATAGTCTTACAGGTGACGCCTATCGACCTAAGACATTTACCGTCAGAATGGAGAAAGGCAACTTTATGGTACCTTGCTTCATAGGGTATTCAGGCTCCGACAAGCCTAGATTCGCACTTCGTCTACTTTTTGACAAATCGCCATATTCCCCACGATCCGAATGGAAGGAGCCAGAGCGGGGAGCAGACGGCGGCCAATTTTGGGATCACGTAGAATTTGTCGGCCGACCGTCTCGGGACCTAGAAATGCAGGGAAGGGCCATGAACGATATATCTTCAAGGGGCTGGAACGAGTGCGTAGTATCCTGATCGCATGTCTAACCCTTTTAAGGGAGTTCGGTGGACATAACGTCTCATATAAAACCCTATTTTACACCTCTTGGGTTATACTGTTCTTCCGTTTAACACCTGTTAAGTATAACGTTCCAGCTCCGGTCCTTCGAAAATATCTAGAGCCAAGCATTAACCGTTAGTATGACCGCGATGGTGGCCACCTCTTGAAAGACAACTAGTACTTACCTGCCCATGTGTATTGGTGATCCAAGTATTGCCGCCGGCATAAGTGGTAGACTGGCAATTAATCAAAACTTCGACGGCGTTGCTGAATGGAGTCGTCAACCAGACATTCTCCCTAGTTGATATTATAAAAAAAAAAACTTACTCCGCTACAATGAAGCAATCGGTATGCAATTCGTTGCTGGAATCGTTGCACAGAAAGATGCCCGCACCGGCATTACAGCTGCTAACAGTACAGCCACCTGCTCCTGGGCTTCCCGGAGGCGCAGCGCAGTCGCCGTTGGCGATGCTGTACAGATATCTAATTCCTGCGCCAATTGACTCGGCGTTGACGTCGTTCCCGTAAGCGCAAGTCCAGTCCTAGCAGAAAGTATCGTATCAGAAGAAGAACGGGAAACAGGGCCTGGCGGTGGAGCTAGAAGGACAACTTGTCATACGTCAGATGTTGTGGCCCGTTTCACAATGGGCTCTAGATCTCTCCTTTTTACTGTAGAGTTGCTGCTATTCAAGCCCAGCTCGTTGTCGTAGTTGGGGTTCATTTCAATAATCCTCTTGTAAATCCTCTATAAACCCGGGCATGTTAGATTCCAACGTAGATCGGCTACTTTACTCAAAACACAAGAGCTTACCTCTGCGGTGCCTGTGATAGACACCGTAGGCTCTCCAGGTCTAACGTGGCCCGTCCATGTTATTTCAGACCTAGCTAGATCTGAAACTACGCGACCGGAGTTCTCGGATGGCAATGCCTATGTAAGGTAGTCATTGAATTAGCAAGATGCATATAACAGAAAAGCGCGTCGTAATGAGCATACCGCCGAAGTCATGGCTCCCGCGAGAAGGCAGACAGATGTCGAGATCAGCTTCATATTGAACTGTATGATCATATCTCGCCTTGATCCGGTCTCCTAATAAGCCTCTAACTACCTAACCCGGGTAGATATTGGCTAACATGAGAATTTGATATTATATAACATGAGGGCGACGTCCCTTGTATTGATGTTACCATCTCTAATTGAGACAATGTCATTTGACCGGTCTTCCTTCTGCTCCATCACTTAGTTCGAATAGGCAGGTGTTACCATGCAAGATCCGAGCGACATTCTGCGTTGTTCTCGGCGAGATTTGGTTGCTTACAGGACTCAAATAAGACCCATTGCCACCGCCAAGCCACCTTCTCTAGCACGTTGGAGTCCACCGTGATTAACTGCTCGCCGCTAGGTTGGACGGTATGTAACTCTGTTATTGGTGGAATATACCTCCAAAACGTGCTGAATATGAACATGTAACGTGGTAATCAATAGCTATTGGAGCCTTAATACAGGTCGGCAATGTACATTTACCTAACTTAGTAACTTGATAGTCGACCTTGGGTAGGTACCTATGTTTTCCGCCCTGCTAGTTAGGACCAATGAATTTTACGCCGTATTGAAAGCACCTAGGAGATTATGGTTTCAAGACAATAAGCTTAAATTACCTGCCGTCTGGGTCATCCCAAGTAAACGGTAGTCCATATCAAGTAGACCGGAAGTTCAAAGCATCATAGCGATACACTGCCACATACTATTATTAGCATAGTACTCGTGACAACGACAACGTCCACATAGGATCGCTTGGAGATGGGTATATAGTACAACTAGTAAGCCTTATAAAAGCTATCTGTGGCACATTTGCGGCACAGCGCTAGCTAGCGAGATTACTGACACCGCTTCGACTCGGAAGATCCGGCAATGGCTTAATACGACCAGCCCTACGGGTTGGATATTAGGTGGAGATATCGGACTTACTAGAATAGGAAAAGCTTCCAAGAGTAGATCCTGTAGATCCTCTAGGAAAAGCGGCGCAACAATATCCATAAGCCGAAGAACTTTGGAGCGTTAGGTACCTAATTCTTTGACTGTTATCAGGATTTCTTAATGCAGAAATCTACTTTTATGTAACAAACTTGGGATAATAAGGTATTTAGTAGCATAAGACTGCCCTGAGTTAGCTTGACGACGCGGATGGTGCTGTCATCTGAATTCCTAGCTTCCCCGCTTAGGTCATGGCATGGTTACATATCACATAATCTGACGAGCTCCATGTGCGTCCCCCACTGGATTCAAGCCATAGGAACCCAATATGTTAGGTAA
Source organism: Hypoxylon sp. NC0597 (assembly GCA_022432515.1). Taxonomy (NCBI): domain Eukaryota; kingdom Fungi; phylum Ascomycota; class Sordariomycetes; order Xylariales; family Hypoxylaceae; genus Hypoxylon; species Hypoxylon sp. NC0597. Next base: position 241,093 of record JAJKLA010000044.1, read on the forward strand.
CAGCACTCAGCTGGGCTGTGTCTAGCGGATCCATCAGATAGACATGTCTCATATATCTTGTATAAGTTGCAGCATAGGTATACCCAATTGAGTAGATTTCAATGAGTATTGTTTACAATGAATCGATGAGAACTACAATGTTGCTGTCGGCACTGTCAGCATTTCTGCTGGCTTCTCTAGCCTCTGTCGCTCAAGCCCAATACCCGGACCCAGGTGCATGCACTGGTGACTGCTTTACTCATGATCCAGCTGTCGTTAAGCGCGCGGATGGCAAATACTTCCGATTCTCGACCCTAGATCTAATCGGCATTTGGACGGCGGATAGTCTATCGGGTCCATGGACACGGAGCGGTAGTGTGATACATGGTGCCAGCGTCATCAATATGCCGGGGAATGACGTGGTGAGTGACGGGAGCCGCCAATTTCTTTTGTTGACATATTTGAGATCTTCCGTCGAAACATTATAGGAACATTAGATGCTGACTTTAGAACCCTACACAGCTCTGGGCCCCTGATGTAGTATATATCCGTGGCATTTATTACTGTTTTTACTCCGTATCAACGTCCGGGAGCCACGTTTCTGCTATCGGCTACGCCACTTCGACGACTTTGGAGTCCGGATCTTGGAAAGACCAGGGAATCGTGGTTACATCGACTGACAGCAGCCCGTACAATGCTATAGACTCTAATGTCGTCAATGGCACGGGGCCAAACGAGTGGTATATACAATGGGGCTCTTACTGGAATAACATCTACCAGGCGCGAGTTGCCATCAACGGCGAGTATGTCTTTAGGTCGGGCAACGAGCACCAGATCGGCTATGAGCCCTCAGGAAATCATAAGATGGAGGGATCCTTCATCTACAAGCATGACAATTTCTGGTACATGTTTCTGAGCAAGGGTATCTGCTGCACGTACCACCCAGACACGGACCCAATCGACCAGGTTTACCATATCACGGTCTGTCGAAGCGGGAACCCCGCCGGTCCGTATGTGGACAAGAGTGATGTCTCTTGCACCAACGGTGGAGGCACTACTGTACTCGCTAGTCACGGCAACATCTATGCCCCAGGAGGACAAGGAGTCTTTCACGACGACGCACACGGTGATGTTCTATACTATCATTATTGTAGGTTATTACGAGTTCATCCGCAGGGAAATTCTTGGCTCTTGGCTAACTGATTCGAAAGTGGATCTCAACGTAGGAGTAGATTATTCCCAGTCGAAATTCGGCTGGAATGTTTTGCGGTGGGTTGATGGATGGCCCACGATATAACTGCGACCGACGCACAAGACTCTGCAATTGGGAATACATACATTATAAAGATACCACTTACCCAAGGTAGCTCAGGAAGATCTAAATAACAGATTGAAAACGCGACGACAAGCCATGAAAACTCTCCAGGGTTTCGCGCCAAGACTCAGGGTTAGGGTTAGGGTTAAGTACCAACACTTTTTCATGATGAATAGGTACCTCTGTCTAAAACTCCTACGCTTATTCCAAAACCTGGCTTCCCTTTGTGAAAGTTATATTTCAATCCAATCTGTTTCGTAAAATATAATTCCATCATATTGGAATAAGAAGGGAGGTCGAGATATTAGCTAGAATGTGAATGAAACGGAGATTTCTTAACCCTAACCCTAACCCTGGCTGTGGAGTGCGGTAGGAATAGTATGCCTGCTGAGGAAAATCGACCACAGGGCGATAGCTTAGATAGTGGAAATTCGCTCGCCTCCAGCGTCCAGCTAATAGTTACCTAGGAAGATAGTATATAGCGGTGGCTACTAAAGTTTACCCCTTTCTAACTCACCCCTGACAGAGTAACATTCAGGAAAAGGAATATAGATAGTCATCACAACATCTACCTAAGGTAACTCAAGAAAGGTCAAGGAAAGACAGATCCCCCATGATTCAAGTTTCATATTAGTACACAGCTTTTGACCTCTCTCGAATCCACACTACGCGCCCCTCCTGACGCCATAGCTGACTCTGAAGTCACTTTTCACACATTACCGAACATGTCCATGAACTTCCGCGACTGAGCGCGCATATTCGATCTCCACTACAACGCCAAGTTCCCAATCCAAGAAACTCGCCATTAATAATGTAGCATGTCCCGACTAGAGGAAATCGCGACCTCTCACCCGATCTATCCAGTATCAAATCGTACAGGCGAGGTACAATCCGATGTTGTACGACGCAGGAACTTCCTAAAGCCAAGTCCGATGATTTTAGTGGTTGTAGGGCAGACGTCCATTCGTTGAGACTCATATCTTCTCCGAATAGAATTCCGGCGCCCTTCCCACTCCGTATTGGTTTTATAATGAAGTTATCCTTCAACTTCGGAGAAAGCTGGGAGGTTTCGATAAGCAGACCTAACATTTGCGAATTTGGAAGTATGGTGCCAGCAATTCCTTCATCAAGGGCATGTCCCTGAGCTTCGGTCAACACGCCGCGTGCTACTAACGATGGAATCTCCTCCTTTACAATACCGAGCATGCGTTTGTCATGGACTAGCAAGATAGTTCGCATGTCATTGAAACAGCGGAGGCTGATCTGACGCAGCATTTCTGGCTGTAAAGCTAATAACTCCCTCTGGTGAAGCTCTAGACCGACTTGGTGGATCTCTTCCACGACTTCCCCTTCGCTGGTGGTTAGGGCAGGGCCGGCAGGGCTCGCATCTCGATTAGCCTCCACAAGGCAGCATAGCCGATATCCTCCGTCGCTTTGAGGATCTGGTAGTAGTCTGAGGTCCGAAGAGCTTATTATCCGCGGTGTGACACCCAAGCGACGTTGAACGGCATCTATAAACATAAAGATATCCATTCCCCTTTCTTCACCTTTGAGAAGATGCAGCGGAATTTCAGGGTTGAAGAGACTGAGGAGACCATCAATGAGCTGCCCAAGTTAGAATCTGAACCACCAATGAGGGTTGGATGAACTTTAGCATTACCTTTTCAGCATCAGTTCCACTGGCCAGCCCACTAGCTCCTAGACCCATATCCTGTAGAGCCTTATGCCCATATGCCCCGTGCATGTATAGGTTGAATGCGAAGCGGGCGTTGATTTCTATGATTCGAAAATTTTCCACTACTACGCCGCCACTGCTCTTAAGTTCCTCGACCAGAAAATCTGGTCTCCATGAACCTTGACATGCCGAGTAATTCTGTGCCTTGCCACGCAAGACTTGACCTTCCAACCACTGAATAATTGATCTGTCAGGGAAAATTCGAACCGTGAGTAACGTTATGGGGCCGTGTCAGACGTACTCGTAAAAGGTCCTCCTCTTCCTTCTCTAAAGGCATGCGTTTGGGAAATTGTGCTACGGGGTCAGTCCACCATCGCTCAACTATGTCGGTAAGAGCAGCAACTAATGCCTCTTGTAATCTCGCAAATTGTTTCTGATGGTACTTGCTAATAAGGATCGGTCTAGGGCAGGCGACAAGGTGGGAGTCTATAGACCACAAATGAGAAGGGCATATAGACAAGAGATTGGCCTGGTATTCGTCAATTTCCTCTGCATATATATGTTCCTTGGCAGTGTAGCGAGCCACGGGCTCATAGCCATTGGGCCCAACCCGGAGTTGGATCTGTTGTAAGTTGGGAGGGGTTGAATTCTCCATTAGAAATAAGCTATACTTCTTGTAATAATGATAAGATCAAGAGCTCAGGTAGGTGAAGAAAATAATAATGAGAAAGCGGGTGCTTTTGGTAGTTATTAGGACAGAATGCGAGAGGGATGTCTCACAATACACAAAGGGCCCCTGCTTCACTGTGTGGTAACATACGACGGCTGACCGCACCCCGAAATACTCATACCCTTATCCATGGAGGTTGAGCAAATTACGTGAAACAGATGCGGCTGCTAGCGCTAAATCCGCGGATGCTGTGCAACAGACTTCATTGAATACTGCAATGTTTGAGGACTCTCACGTTGGGTATATAAGCTTGAAAATGTCTAATATGTGCGACTTTGTTCGTGTATAAGAAATACGATTAATATTCTACCTAAGAGGTGGGCTATAATGACAACGTTCAACTCGAACTACAACCCCTATTGATATTTCACTCAATATTACTCACTATGCACCGAATAGTGCGCCTTTTTCCTAAGGCTTACAAGGCGCCTCTTTCTCCATCAGGACCTTCGGGACTTGGTTCGGGTATTCCGTTGTTGTACGGTTGCTTTCGCTATGGAACTCGCTCTGTTTTCACAGAAGCTTTGAATATCGTCCCTCACCTGCAGGCACCCGCTCTCAATTCTGCCGAGCAGTCCAACCACGTTCGTGAGATATCCCAGCAGTTGGAACAGAGCGGCATTCTCAAAATTAGTCTTGGATTTCCGGACAACGACAGCAAATATCTCGAGAGATTGCTCCTTAGTCTCCATCAGCATCACGGCCACCAACTACCCATCACGCACAGTGCAACCCGGGGCTGGTTTTGGGATATTCGTCCAACTACTACCAATTTCCAAACAACGAATTGCCAAGCCAGATCAGAGACGATGAATCAGTTTCCTTGGCATACGGACTGTAGCTATGAAGATCCGCCCCCAAGATACTTCGCCCTTCAAGTGCTTCAGCACGATCGATATGGAGGTGGAACTCTGTCGATCTTGAGCGTCGAACGTCTGATTGGGCTACTCTCCCCAGCTTCCCGGACCGCTCTTATGTGCCCCGAGTACAGGATTACTACCCCTCCGGAGTTCACCAAAGATTCGACCCCTCGGTCTATTATTGGCAGTCTAATCGTGACTGGTGAGAACGGTCAAGCTAGCTTGTTGCGGTTTAGGGAGGATATTCTGACGCCCCTGAGCGAGAGAGCAACTCATGCACTCAATGAACTCAAGAATGTTTTGGGGCGTCCCGAGGTTCTGTCGCACTTGACTATGAACCTCAGCTCGAAAGACCTGCCGGAGAGAAGCATTATTCTAGTCGACAATCGCCGGTGGTTACACGCTCGAACTAACGTCAAGGATCCAGAGCGGCATCTGAGACGTGTACGGTGGGATGCGGTGCCATTTCAGAGTATCGTCTCCTAATTTTAATTCCCATCATATAGAATTACGGCGGATTCATCAAGGCCAAATTTACAGTTTTTCTATGAGATCCAGGTACATTTTAACTACAGAACCACGAGATATGACTGTGCAAGATCATTGATAATAACACTGAGGAATACACTTTAAGTCGAGATGTATTTCAATGCTTTTCAATTCCACTGGCAAGATGCTCGTATCTCGGACCTCAGCGCATGCTCTTCGGGATCCCAACTACGTGCAGGCCAAGCTTATCGAATCCGTATGAGGAATCTATTTAACGAACGGAGATGGAAAAGATTATCGTGCTACTGTAATCTGCTCAGCAGCATGCATCAGTCCGTGTATTCAAACCTCATACATGTCCCTGAGTAAATAATTTCTTCTTCAGGTCCTTCAGCTAGCCAATATTCAGCCCACATAAGAAAGCATAATATCATATTCCCGCGTTACTCACCGACTTTACACGTAGTCAATCTCTCCTCGCGGGTCGCCAGGGAATGCCGGGTCCACGGCATCGGCCGGCGGGTGGTTACATAACCGTGGCGCAGCGAGTAACCAGCTGTAGCAACTCAAGCTACACACAATTACCTTTCGCAGGCGAAAGCGGCGAGGATACGACATGGGTGGGCCAATCAAAATGCTAAGCGTAGAATATGCTTCTTCAAATTCAGGGACATGCAGAACTATCGGGTCGATCGTGTCTCGGGTCATTAAGACATACCGGTAGCTCTAACAGTAATATCACATTGTGGCGTTGCTGAAACGGATTAAACGATCTAGAGCGGACCGTACAGCAATAGCGCCCCGAGATCCCTGGCAACACGGCATAACAACCACGAGATTGTCAAACGCCGCTTCAGGGGGCATCGGCTCGAGACAAGGCAATCCCTAACCACTAGATGCACCCATAGGGGAGTAGATGGGTACCATTTGCCAATTATTTTGATAGTGACCCTTAACACATGCACTCCACACGTCTAGGTGCGTAGCCACCGGTTAAGTCTCAAGAGGAGGCGCACATTGAATCAAACCTGCAGTAAGTGATTTGATATAATCTGAGACATATAGAAAATTCGGACATCACCACATTCAGCGGGGCCACTTCTCCTCAAAAGTGGTCCTAGATATCCCCTGCTAGGCCTCAACGATATGAGATCCTAAAGTAGTCCCTTCACCACTCACCGCATCACGAAGTCCATGGATTTCCCTTGAAACGAGGAAGGTTGAGCATGGAATAGGCGAGTCCGAACTAAAGGGGCCTAGAATTTCTAGGATAGGCTACATCGTGTCCTTAACCAAAGATGAGAATTCATCGCGGCAATATTGCAGCAAACCCACGCACTCTCGGTGGTATCGATGGAATTGCCTTGCTTTTGGAAGCTTCAACCTACCTAACTTGGTATCATCAATGTGGTATATACGTCGACGGATCATTCAAAACGACTAGCTTCAGGACCTTTGGGCAAGGATGTAGGTATCCGGATGGACCAAGTATAACTAACATTTCGCTAATAGTGCTAAATATTATCGCTGTGTCTATGCCATATCCATAAAGTCATTAGCTCTTTAATGATTTTCATCCTAGAGGATACAGCAATTTCACCCCACTTAGACGCTCTGTAGTAGAGGTGTCCTTTCTGAAGGGCCACCCGCAGGTGCGTCTTCGCTTTCAGCGTTCTCACCCTTAGCAGCTTCGCTCTTAACATCTTCTCCATCGGGGTCATCAAGTGCTTCTTCCTTCGGCGGCATTTTTAGGAATTTACCACCAGCGACATTCCTCACCATCCAGGCTCCCTCCTCTCGGGCTGACGTGAAAAATGTTTGGTTTTCTTCAAAGCTCCTGCGTCCTGTTTCGGGCGAGAAGAGACAGGTCAATGCTCCGGCGATCGCATTGGTGCCGGCGAATACCAAGAACAGCCAGTGCTTCAGATTGTTGAACCCGATAGGGGTAAGCAAGGTGACAAGGAAATTTGCGATACCCCATACGATAACGCTGATAGCACTACCTTTCGCGCGCGCCCCGTTAGGATATATCTCGGTCGGAATCAACCAAACAGTCGTCAGCCAGGATACTCCGAAAATAGCCGTTGACAGATAGAGAACGATCGATCCGGTAATATCCACCCACGAATGAGATCCTCCAGAGTGACCCATGGACTTGCTACCTAGGTAAGTTAGGAAGCAGTAGCAAATTACCAGGCCTAAGGAACCCCAAAGCATCAGCCGTCTCCGACCGTCAACGTCGATCCGCGCCCAAGCATAGAACATAGAGCAAAAATAACAAAGATAATTCCCCCAAGTAACTCCCTCCGCCTCCGATACGCTAAGGCCTAAAAGTTCGAATATTTGAGGACCATACACCGAGACTGCCCCGTAGCCTGTCAAAGCTTGGTTGAACTGGCCCATCACCGTGATCATGGTGGCATGAGATTGACTACCCCACACCATGTCGGAGTATCCGATATCTTGGTCGGCCTCCTCTTTTTGAGCATTATGAAGTTCCTCGAGCATATCTCTGGCCTGTGCTTCGCCGTAGAGGCCGGCAAGAGCATTACCGGCGTCATCCAACCTCTGCTTGCTGATTAGCCAGCGTGGTGATTCTGGCAACCTTCTAATTATGAAGAATAGCATCACGGGGAAAACCTGCATGAAGATGATCGGAACTCTCCAAGCCCATTGATCCTTCTTCCCTAGGAACCACGTAAGAGCATAGTTGAGAGTAAATGCAAGTAATAACCCGAAAATATTCGCCTGAAACTCTTTGGCTACTACAAGGGTTACCCATCAGCAACCGTTTTAGGAAATGTTTGGGAGTCCTTAGTCCTCAACGATACCGGGGTGCCAAACGCATATGATAAAGGTGTATTCCCAGAGTAGTGGTGAGAATGGGGACGAATACTATTGGAATATACTCACGAGCGCAACCACGAGCATCATCCCTAGAGAGCTCCGAGCTGTAAACAGGAACGACAGCGTCAATTCCGCCAACACCGAACCCCAGAACGACACGTCCAGTAAACATGAGAGCAAGCGAGCCGCCATTCCACGTACTGTCGGAACTCCAAGGATATATCCCAGGGATGAACATGAGAAGGTTCCCAATCACGCTGGTGACAAGACACGCAGTGATTGACACTTTACGTCCTTTCCTGTCGGCTAAAGCCGAAGCCAGAATAGCGCCGACCATGCACCCAAGATAGTAAACAGAGACAATAAAACCAACAACAGGGGAATCTTCGTCTATATCCATGGTGCGGAGGTAGGATTGATTTGTATTAACCATGGACATCATACCCTGGTCATATCCGTACAGAGCGATGGCTAGACTTGAGAAAGTGACCACAATTTTCTCCCTCGATGTCAGCCGTACTGGCAAACGCAGAATGTAGAAGACCGGTCGGCCGAGATAAGTCCAGAAGGAAGGCATCTTGAGTAGGTACTATACTGATGTTGTCGAAGATTTCTTATAATAACCTCTCATGCTAATTGTAGGTACCAATAAATGCAGTTGGTCGAATGTAAGAGCTTGCCACGAACTTCGAAATCGTAGTAAGAATTTAAATGGAATGCGGAATAATTCCAACAGTACCTAAGGTATATAGAAGGAGAGTCGATATAACGAGAGCAGGAGTATACATCCGTTCAGAAAATATAGCGATAGACTTAATCATAGCTTTCGGAGTCGAGAATTCAGTGGGAAAGAAAACGAGAAATTGAGGAATTGGCCAAATCCATCTTAGAGTAGAGTGGGGGGAGTCACCCATGGCCAAGTTGGCAGGTTTCACGCAGTTCCATCTCTGCACGCCTACCTATTCTAACAATCAGCCACAGATCGTAGCTGCTTGAGCATTGTCCATTGCGTATGTGGTGCCCATTAATCGTTGGAGTTAAGCAGTCACGGGCATGATTTTCGTTGATTGTACTAAAGATCAACTTATGACATCATGCCGATACGTACCCCACCCCCTTCCCAATTGTGTCAGCTTCAGCATTGTGATTGGTCAATCGGTTGAGACGCTAATGCCTTATCTTATCTTACAGTGACCGTTTCACACAGTATAATACACATTTACGTACACAGTATTGCAACCTGTATAAACCACTTCGCTCATACATAATGATCTGGCTCTGTTGATAGCCCATCACTTGGAACTTTATAATGCGGAATGGCAGCCTGAGGTAGGAAAACAGTATTAACTATGGTCTAAGCTACTATTATCAACGTAAGAAAACATGACGTCAGAGCACAGTACGCCTTTTTTAGTAACATTTATCTAATATCTGGGATAGTCTTATACAAGATCGCCTCGAACTTACGAAACCTACGGGAGTGTTTAGCTTGCCAAGAGGAACGTCAAGTCGAATAGACTTCTTGGGATGCTCTTCACGAGAGACACACCGACCGCCCGCACGTTCGAGCACAGAAGGACAGGGGTGACAGCAAAGCATACCACAAGAACACCCACGATAATAACAATACTAGGTACCTAACTAATCTTAGATATTCTCTTAGTTAGATCTCTGGTAGCTTAAGCAATCCATCTTCACTAAGGCTATCGTATCATGGGAGATCACCAATTCTAGCCCTCAAAAGCATTAAAATACTGAATATCAATTTATCTAAGAATAGCAGTAACTCCGTAAGTACTTGAAACTTGGCTGGTGGGAGTGGAAGCGCTGGAATCTTGGGCCGATGATACCGTAGCCAAATATTCTTGAGTTGAGACTGGAGCAGAAGATAGAGGTTAAGATGGCGTAGAAGATTCCAAAGTTAGACTAGAGGGTGGAGAAGTCGGAGTAGATGATGCAGGAGAAGACGCGGACAATATCGTGCTCGAAGATGACTCCTGGGTAGAATTTGAAGGAGAGCTAGAGCTTGATGGTGACAAAGAGCAGACGTCTCCATCCTTAGAGGAAATATCGGAGGAATTATAAAAGGAATTCTGGATTACTTGCGTGTTATCAGGATTAATAGAAACCTGAAGCTCTCCCAGTGGCTTCCAGCTTGCCTGGTGACTAGGCTGTAACTCATGACCTTCAAACCAGACTCTCCAGGATGCCACGCCCGAGCAGTCTTTGGCTGGCTGATACTGCACCAAGGCCTTCCCCCTGTGAGATTCAAAGTCTCCTAAATATGGAAGATTAGCACTCGACTTAACGGAGAGTATTTAAAAACAAGCTGCCAGAAGCAACGTACTATCTTTACGATCATCGCCGTCCACTCTAGGGGCGTATGGTACCACTTCAAATGACACATCGGCACCAAATATCAATAAGATGCTAAGATAGATCAGGCCAACAAATGACGCAGGCATATTCTCACCCATTGGGAAATCATACGCAAGCGGAAGCCCAGTCGGAAATTCATTGCTATAACGACGAGAATCAGCAAGCGCCCTATTGAAAAGCGTTCCATGATTTTCTATCTTGGGGGAAGGGACACTCCAATCACCTTAATCGAGAAATCACATACTTATAATTGGGCATAGAAGGCACAGTCTCGCGGACATAGGGCGTGAAGAGAAAGATGTGGGGGTCCGCATCAGGACTCATGAGATTCGAAATTGGTTCCTCTGGTTTAGAATCTTCGCTGACCATTTCGGCTAACCCAAAGAGGTTGTCTTCATTATGTCCACGGTGGATAGCCGCAATTACTGTCTGTTGGAAAATTGCGAGCTGCATTTCTTTCGTCGGTGGCGGTATGATACTTGGGTCTGGTGAGAAGCTTGGGGTTTCCCACTAGAGTATTCAGTGTTAGCATACTACTCCTCAATAGCCTCGCAATCGAAAACAGATATTAACTCGAAAGGGGGAATCAAGTAACACATTGGAAAGGAAGCGCATGAATTCAAGTGCTGCTTACCATATGATTGACCCAAGCACCACGCTTTGACACAACAATCAGGCTGGAGCAGCCGTGAAGTCCACTTATTGCAATCGAACGAGCGACGCCTGCGAATAGGATATAGCTAGATGTGGTGCCGGTCCCGAGACGAACACCTATATTATGGGAATCCGCATTGTCGTAGGCAGTGGCCACCTCGCCAGCCATAAAGTCCTGATTATTTCCACCATAGTTCTCGGGCCCAGCCCAGGTGTTAGGAGACGGTTCCGAAAGTCGCCGGGGACGTCTTTCAAAAAGCCCTTTCTCTGCCGGGCAATTTGAGCCGTGGCAATCCCCGAACTTACAATAGAGCGTCGGTTGCGATCCAAGGGTCGTCGTCGTCGTCGTAGTCTCAACCGTAGAACTAGAACCAATAACTCTGCATCCGTTGACTGTGCTATGACTTGGGTAGTACAATCTTGTCGTCGCTGGCTTGCTGAAGATGCAGCAACAGTGCATATGATACTCTCCCATGTCTTTGTCATAGTACTCGTACAAGAGGATGACAACAATAACGACGATGATGTTAAACTTACCAAGATTAAATCGGATTCTTCGCCTTATTTTTCCAAGTTAATGCTGATATCTTTTAAGGTTTCAGTGAGTAGGTCTATAACGGGGATAGGAGGTTTATTCTCCTTCGCCGTGTTGTCCAGGTTATTAAGGACATTGACTGCACAGCCGATGAAGTCCACAGCATTGTTTAGTAGATCCATGATATTCGAAATCAAACTTCTCTTCGTCAAAGAAGTCCTTTGACATTCTGACCTGGACGCGGGTTTGATAGAGAATCGACCAAGGAGTGCCATAGGACTGTTGCCGGTCTTTTCTACGTCATCGGCATATTCTCGCTTATGAATCTCGTCCTGAAGTGACTGTCTGCTCTGCCAAAGGAACAAAAGAATTGAGGCTGCTAGGATAGCCCCATATGCCCTTAGGGGGGGCTTCCCATGATTTTTCTAGGAATAATGATGGTTGGCAAGCTTTTGGATGATGATTGTGTGTTAGTGATCGAGTCGGCGTTCGAATTGATAGGAGATCCGGTATTAGATCCAGTAGTAGTTGAGCTGGTCGTGGAACGAGTTGAGGAGCTAGTCGGAGAGTTGGTCGAGGAACCGGGAGTCAAGCTAATCGGGAGGCCATGGGTTATATTAGTCGAGGAACTGTAGGCTGACGCAGATAACGACCGAGTAGATGATATTGGTGAGTTAGGAGACGGCACTACGTTCTGGTTGATAGTTGAGTTACTAACCGATATAGTAGACGACCGGTCACTAATGAAAATGGTTGAGTTGACCGACAAGGTCTTCTTGATAGTAAGAGTTGAGTTGGTGGATTTTGGCAACGAAGCAATTCCTGTTCCTATCCTGATGGTAATGCCAGTAGCCAGATTTGTCGAGGATGAAGTTGAATTTAGAAAAGGGGCTATAGCTCTATCATTAAATGATTCCGAGAGCACCTCCAGATTGTCCGGAATGAAAGGGCATTGAAGGACAATATAACGAGGGCTGCGAGCCATCTTAGTCGTCTTGGGCGCATGACGCCCAAGATAGAAATGCAATTATTCGCTGAAGAAATTAAATGAAAATCATGAAAATACATGAAAAGAAAAACACTGAGCCGCTTGGGACCATATCCATCCAAGCCTCTATACCTTGGTATGTTAACCAGAAACATTCCATGTCACCAGAATAACGTTTGGCACGGGACTAACATATTCCCTGAACCGAAATAGATGTTATTTTGGGAGGATTGGGATAGAAATTAGGACGAAAAGGATATCAGGAAGGCTCAGCTGAGGGATAAGAGGGCAGTACGACGCGGCGGTTAGCTACAATAGGATACAATTCCTGATAAATGACATGTAGGTAGAAAATAGCTAATTTTTCTGCATATACCTAGGTTAGGTATTTACCTGGTCGGATTAATATTTGCCGTCTATATATCCCATTACCATTGTAAGGATAACCCTGTCTCTGCCAACAAGTGTCCTAGTAATCGCCAGTTACCCCTTTCCCAGAAGCAAAAGTTAGTCATATATGATGAGAACAATGTACGCAAGGACCTCAACGCAGTGGATGAGATTTCCACCAGTCGAGTATGGTTATGAATGCTACATACATAATGATAGAATACGCGAGCTACGATACAAAACTTCAGAGATACACGTGTTAGCTATCAGGGGTAATTGAACCAATTCCCTTGCCAGATAACCAGTCGCAAGAAATATCTAGCTCAAAAACGTTGGCCACCATTTCCAGGGGCTTACATATTGCCGACTGGTCTAGCTCAGCTAGCTGAACCTATCTAGGCCCCTAGCCTCGAAGGGAAGGCTCAGAATGTCAGGCCTTCACTACCGGATTGAAGTAACTTTTAAGTAAAAATAGTAATAACATATAAGCCCACTATCTCGAGTTGAGAGACGCACAAGACAAGACGGGATGAGGTTGTGATAACAGTCACACAAGGGTAAGACAATCGCTCCCTTGCCCTATTCGTGAGACGATGAGGTATTTTAGCTAGCAACCCAGCAAAATGATGGATTTCGGCCGAATGCGATATGTAATATTGTTATTTATATCGACCTACTACATCCCCTCTATTCATTTTCTAATTCGGTGGAGTTTCTTATTAGCTTCAGATTTAGGTTAATGAGCTTAAGTGAGAGGTCACTATTCTTCCTCGTCGCCTTTAGTTCGAGAGCTCCCATACCGACTAGGGAGGTAAGTTTCTCCAATTGATATTCATGATCTCAAAGTTACATCCCTTTAATGTACATGTCACATTCGAAGTATCCTACAACAAAGGTTAAGGCGATTACTACCTAGGTAGGGGGCTGTTTTTGGTCAAATTTCATTTCAAATTAATGGTCTTAATATCATATCGCCCCCCTTCTAGATCGGAAACAAGTTCGCCATTCATCATGGAAGAGACATATGCTTCCCCGACAACAATCATATGATGTCCGACTTCGCGTAAAATGAGGGGAACGTGGCATCCTCTGAGTATAACGATTTGATCGTTCGGCTGGACTTCTGGAGGCCCGAGACCCATCCGACCCCTTTTAGTGATAAAGAACCGACGACCCAAGATTGCTCTGGTTACAGCGTCGGCGAAGTGCTGAACAAATTTTGACCGGGTCTTATCCGAGGTGCTAAGAAAATCATCAAATGCTCTGCCGAAAGACGGCGTAGCCTGATTCCCCGTATGATCCTTATCCATAACAATCGTCCTCCAGAAGAGACTCATTGTCAGACGGTCAATATTATTGGCGGCTATACACTGCCAGCGACGTATTGTAGATGGGTCTGCATGGGTTAGCGTGATTGCATCATCGAAAAAGTCAACTGTGTCCACTACCCATCCTTCAGCTCTCAAAGTAGAAGGAAATTCATCTAAATCTACCACAGCATCTGTGTTACCTGATGCTCGATAGAAGTGTCCGCCAACCTCTTCACTGTTCAACGGTCGTAAGGTATTCAAGCCTCGCCAATCTGGTAACCAACTTGGAACGGTGGAATCTGAAATGGAGAACCGACCCGAGGAGATAATATCTAAATTTCGTCGCTTGACTGCCATAAACTTAACTAAATCAAGGAATACTTCTTGCACTGGTTTCGTGTAATCAGGGATGATGTCATCTGGTGATATATCCGAAGCCATGCCCAGAAGAGCATATAGTTTATCCCGCGAATCAGTTGCTTGATAATCCTGTGTGCAGTGGACGTATCTAACAAGCGGCATAGTCCTATTTCTTCTGAAATGATCAAGGACCGTGAATTTTTGATATCCGCAAGAACGAACCATGGGTGCGAGGGGGTGTGTAAGAAACTCAGCCAGTTGGTTGGCTTCGCAGAGATGTACGAGCATCGTCCAAGGGAATATGGTCTCCCCGAGGAGTACAACGATCTCTCGTGCAGCAACCACTTCCTGCACAATCCATATTCGCTTCCACCATGGGCGGCCAAACAGCTCATTTAATCCCCGAAGCGACTTCTCGGGGTAGTTAAAGAGATTTTTCTTTCCTCGGCTCCAATTGCATTTGAGGATCATTTCTAAGGTAGCATGAATGCTTCCTGCCGCGTCGCCAAGCCATACAATAACAGACGAAGCCGCAGAGAAGATCCGTTTCATCATGTGTACTTGATGATTCCTCTCTTGAACGTTGTCCTGATTGATACAGATTGCGTCGATCCATAAACATCTCGACTCGGTCGGAGACCTTAGTTTCGTCAATGCTACGCAAAGATTTCTCGTTATCCCGAGAACTTTGTCGTCGATATATATCTCATCGGTCTTCTCCTGGTTTCCCCATGTGTAAGACAGCGCATCGTACGACTCAGAAGAATATTCTATACGATTGCACTCAAAGCCCAAGACGGGCTCTTCCACGAAAAATTCCCTTTTTCGAGGTCAGCCATACAAGTCATAAGTCTTTCGTCGAGGAGACACTCACCTTCCGTGGATCGATCTTCGCCTGGATTCCTTGCTACTCGATTCAAAAAGACGCCACTGCCATGTATTACCACCAGAATCTGTGGAGTCTATGGATTGGCGCGACTGGGCTTCAAATATGTCAAGAAGCCTCCTTGTATTCCTAACGACCCTTGAGTTCTGTTGTTGAAGGTCTGCGGGGAAGGACGATGATGGTGAGATATACGGAGGAAGTTGAATGTGTCTTATAGACCCTTCGAGTTGTTGGCTCTCCTTGCCTGGATATAAAGTCAAAATCCTGATTTCGTCTGGACGGACTACTTCCGAATAGACGAAGCTATGCGTTGCCATTGGCTTAATAACTCGAAACTTGAGGAATCAGAAACGACCCGTCCGTTAGTACCAAGCCGCATCCCGTAGGTGGCTGTAAAACGCTCCGTATTCCTCGCTATCGCTACTGAATGCATATGCAGTAGAAGGCTCCCTTCACACCATGTATCCCGGCATTTATGATTGGTTGATCTCGCATTGTAGAGTTGTTCATATTGTCGTGAGATGAATTACCAATGATAGGTAACTAGAAGAACCAGATCGCCTTCCCCTCTTTCCTCCACATGCTTCTGTCCCTGTCCCTGGCCTTCTTAACCCCTGTTCCTGCAGGAAGCAATTCAGCATGCATGTGTAGGGGTATATATGGATCGATTGGCCAATAAGGGCTCGTCATCTCTAGCTTAACCGCCCTTTTTGTGATAGATCGTATCCAAGCACTAAAACGACAAGGGTGCCGGCAATGCATCTAGGCGCCCAGGAACGCCCAGATTTCGAGCTTGAGCGACATTAGAGCAACTCAGGCAGAGGAAAGTAAAGGAAAATGTCAGTTAAAATTCAGATGAGATTTGCCATCTGCTCGTAGGTTAGGTAACTACACCAGCGAACGCCGCCCGGCCTAGCGGCCACCAATCTTCAATCTAAAGCGGCCACCACGACCGAATCCCCATTCCAAAATGTCAACACCCCATTTCACCAAAGACAGGACGAAGCCGTCCATTCCATCCTCCCAAGCACTTATCCAACATACCACCGCACCACATGACCCTCGCAGTTCATAGTCCCCTCCGCCCTAACCTTACCACCATGTTTATCAGCATATCTCTTGACCGACTCATCGATAACATTGAGCATGTCCTGGTTGTGCACAAAGAACGAGAACGCCGACGTATCCGTATCCGTCGCGCGGCCGATGCCGAACCCGCAGGCCTGAAGCACCATGTGGTCGATGTAGCCCGCGGGCTTGCCCGTGAAGTCGACGCCCCAGTCGCCCGCGTCCGACAGGATGCTGCGGCATGTCGCCTGGCAGTCGATGGAAGTCTGTGCCGAGTCGTCCGTGTTGTCTTGGTACGATAGCGCTGTGCAGTACCCCTGCGCTCCGGTGCCGGCACAGGCGTCTTGTCTGGCGAAGAGTGGTGAGGGGATTGCGGCTGCGAGGCCGGCTAGGAGAGCTGGTAGGAAGATGATTGCGCGAACCATTTTCTCGGCTATGAGATGAGAAGATCGTAGTACTATCGCAAGTGTGAGATTTGTAAGAGTGCCTAGAGAGGATTCGTCCACGATGGCTAGGATGGTGGAGTTATGGATGCTCTGAGGGATGGAATGTAGAGAGATACATGGGCAGAGAAGTGAAGTTATATATTAAATCATTAATGTTCCAATTCAACATATTCACCGTAGTAGGCCTTGTCGCGCATGTGATGTGAAGGATATTTCCACAAGTGTGATAACCCAGCAGAGGCAGACTTAGACATCACACAGCACGCAGGTACCCAATCACAGGGCTGTGCCGCCCATTAATTGGGCGAATCAGGCTAGAAAGGTCAATTACTCCAACGACATACCGTTCTAGGGGGTGATTGGGAACCAACGCATGGAACGCCATTGTTTCAATGAGGATTTCTGCTTGTCATTGCAACGCAGTCTATGGATGATGCTACTAACCCGTACCACAAAGTGAAATCCACCGAAAGGTCTGGTGGTCAGTCCTTGATCGTCCTGATTTTCGGGTCGTCAGCCCCCGCCGTACCACATACAGGGTAGTACGAATTTCCCAAGCGCCTGGGTACCTCCCAACGCGATCCCCGCCGAAGATATTAGTGCAGCCCCAGCTGACAGCCCTCCTTCCGAGATAGGGCTACAGAGCTGAATCGGCGGTTGATAAGGCCTGAGGATATGGCCTAGTCTAGTAGGCGACGGCGATACCGGACATTTGATATCATTAAACAAGCGCAGAAGAAACATTGGTATCTGATTTCATTCGAGGAATGAAACGTAGTAACTTGATTCTGTTTGTTTGAGGATTCGGTGGTTCTAAGCTTGCCTTCGTCAATCGTGACTCAACGCTGTATGTAGAACGATTCACTCAATTCCCTCTCCAGGTTGCGCCCAACATCTCACTGGTAGGATGAATGAGGCGCAAACGCTCTGGTACCCATCCAGCAAGGGATTAAACCTAATCATAGAATCGCCGCTATTGATTGCCCATCTGAATTACAAGACCATAGCCACTCAAGGCTCACACTCGCTCAAGGCACAACGTTCTCAAGCTCAACCCAATCCTCCACTGCGTACGAATCCTTCATCGCGACAAGCTGTGAATCTGGCCACTTGTCGGTCACCGGTTCGAAATAGGTAATCGAAAGTTGCGGGCGAATGATTTTAAGCGCTTCCAACAATGAGCCGCTTCCTGTTTCGAAGGAATAGGCTGCTTATTCTCCGCAAAGCTCTGATTCAGAAGTTTACATCGTCATTATCGCGAGTACGGGATTACACAATAATCCCGGATTTCACATCGCTGCCATGGCCGCCGCCAATTCCAGGTCCTGCTTGTGGCATTGCTCACAACGTGGTTCTTGGACGACCTCCTTGAGTGACTTGCAGTGGGGCCTCTTGCAGGGGATGGTGTTCTGATATGGCTTACAGCCACAGCGATAGGTGACGATTATCTTGCACATTGTGCCGATTGTATGGCGGTCTGAGTTTGGTTAAGATTGCAATTGTAGTTACATGCGGTTGCGTTGATTGGTGTGATGATTTTGTGGTTGATGTCAGTGAGGTTTTGGTTGCGCAGTGTTGCAATACAGCAGGGACGAGGGTTATTAAGTAGTGCTGTCGAAGGGCGGTCGAAGCATCAAAATCACCGCACTTTGAGCAGTTTATAACCAGCAGAAGATTGCGTTAAGTTTCAAAACTGTGCAAGAGTCTTGCTAGTATAGCCTCCGTCGAAAGCCACAGCTCAAAAATGCACTCAATCATCGATAATTAGAAACTTAAACTTCTCGGATCGGCCAATATGATAGGTCGATTTCTTCGTGAGGAAGTGACTAGGCATGATTGCCTCTCCTTAGTCAGTGGGAAGGTCGGAACTTGAGACGGGTATCTGCATGCTTCGTTCTTTCTAATAAATCTTTTATCCTGGTTCGGCTCGTAATAGCCCATAGCAGAAGTCGCAAGTGCGCAGGTCGTACAAGATTCTGTAAGTGCGGAAGCTGGATCGAGAGTGCCGAGCGATGCACCGCGCCGAGCTTCCGACAACTCGCATTTGCACCTCTCTCGGCGCCACTCTTTACGGCAATGCGAAAATTCAGATGAGAGCTGTCGTATTAATTTTCGAGCGCAGGGCCCTGATCACCGTAGATCGGGTCTCTCTCAAACCATGGAATCCTCCCAATGCTTTCTACCTTGGCCTCTTCCCCCTTCTTGCCGTAACACATATCCCAATTGTAGCCCTTGGGATAGGATCCTACCATTTCGAAACCGCCCGATAAGTCTTCCAGTAGTCGATGTCCGACACCGGCGGGGACAATTAATACGTCGCCTTGCTGGACTTCTTTCTCTACCTTCCCCGGGTTGTCCTCACCGCCAAAGCAGAGCTTCGCTTTGCCGTTGCTGATGCATAGTACCTCATGGGTAGTTGAATGGAAGTGAGTCGTGCTATACATGGTAAATCGCCATTGTGGTTCCACGACACCAACTGCCGTTAGATGCGACTCTATAGCGGATGTGCTCAGCGCGGACGGAGGGAATGCTGCATGATAATGCAATAGGGGCTTGTTCTGGATGCTAGTATTCGGGATGAGATTGTGTGCTGGAATAAGATGACGAGAGACTCGAAGTGAAGACAGAGGAGTAGGTGTTAACTTAGGAGCCATGGCGACGATATTCTCATGAGCTAGGTAAACTGTCGCTCTGTGAGTAAAATGGCTTACGAGGTTCAGTGTAATTAGTCTCAAAAGAAGTCTATATCTAGTATTTATCAATCTCTCTTCGCTTGATGAAAAAGGTCAACTCGACGTCATCGACACTTAAAAAGTGGCTATTTCGCTTAACAGAAATATACTTTTAAAAGCATCTTCATGCTTCTACCGTGGTTTTAGAAGAAAACCGGGATCGGATTTAATTACGAGAAGAAACGGCAATCCCGACACCGACCCCGGGCTCCTCGGCGCCCGTCTTAAAATGCAGTCAACGCCAAGAAGTAATATCAAATCTTCTTCCCATCATCTAAACTCCGTTAGAACGCACAAGTTTAACGTAACTAAGTAATTCTTATGTGATAGTCCTATTTATCTAGTTCTCCATATTGAAGTAAGCGGCTGCCGTGCGGCGCCCGTCTCACGGAGATAGCCTCTACTAACTCACCTAGAAGCAGAGATGCTCAGCCTTCGCCATTTCAAATGTCAAGGGCATGGCCCTTTGACGGGCGACATGATCGAGATCGTAGAATGTATATATAGTCGGGTGTTTGCCTCCTTTCACGATGACAGTATCATAAAGTCTTTCCTGGTACTCACAGAAACAGGAACATATAATCAGCATTCTTTAGACAGTTTACACGTTACAAATCATCCTTCAGAATCTACCTATCACGCGAACTTGTAGATATGGCTTACACGCGGTCGGTCATTATCACGGGCGGCACAGTCGGTCTAGGCTATCATGCGGCGCTCGAGATAGCAAGGGCACATCCCGAATACCTAGTCGTCGTATCATCGCGTACCGATCGTGAACACGCCGCTGCGACTATCAACAAGACGCTCGGCCAGTCCAACACGATATATATTCCTCTAGACCTAGCAAACCTGCAGAAAGTCCGCGCCTACGCCGAAGATTGGGCATCGAAAGACTATCCTCCCATCCAGGCCTTAGTCTTCAACGCCGGGGTCCAATTCCCCGGCCCCGTAAGCAAGACGGTCGATGGCATCGAGTCCACATTCGCCATCAACCACGTCGGGCACGCCTTGCTCTTCCACCTCCTGTGCCCCTATCTCGCGCCCAAGACGCGCGTGGTCAACGTCGCCAGCGGCGTGCACGACCCGGATCAGGTGAGGGGCGGGATGCCGAACCCAGTGTACCTCAGCGCCGAGGAAATGGCACATCCGACCGTCTCAGCGAAGAACCCGGGCCGCCAGCGGTACTGCGAGAGCAAGCTCGCCAACATCCTGTGGACGTACGCGCTGGACAAGCGCCTAAAGCAGCGGGCTCCGGAGCGCGGCATCAGCGTGCACGCGTTCGACCCGGGCCTGATGCCGGGGACGGGCCTGGCGCGCGAGGCGGGGCCGATTCTGCGGTTTGCGTGGATGCACATCCTCCCGAAGATCATTCCTCTGCTCAGGATTATCATAATCGATAATATACACCATCCGAAGGAATCTGGGCTCTCGCTGGCTCGCCTTGCGCTTGGGATAGATGTGGGGGATGAGAGTGGCAAGTACTTTGAGGGCAGGAAGCAGATCAAGAGTAGCAAGGATAGCTACGATGTGGCGAAGCAGGATGACCTGTGGCAGTGGACGGTGAAGTATCTTGCGAGGAATGAGGAGGAGCGGGAGCGGTTTGAGCGGTTCAAGTAGATGTGCCTGGATGGCTGTTTTAGGGGCTTCTTCTATGGGTTTTTTTTTTTTTTTTTCCTTTTCGTAAACGGTAATGTGTGTAATACCTAAGATATCATAGAGCTAGCGTTAATAGTGTGAATCTGGTGTTGTATTCTCCTCTTGTTGTTCTATGTTGATTAGACTTGAGCCAAAGGCCTCCCAGTCTGAAATCTCTTCTACAGTAGGTATCTCCATACAGCACATCGTCTAATGTAGCCCATGACCCTGCTTAATAGGTAGGTCCGCTGCTCTTTCAGCAAGTGCGTACACAGTCGACTGAAGATTGGCTGTGCCTATGAGCGGAATCGCGCTAGAGTCCACCACACAAAGATTGTCCACGCCATACACCTTCAATTTGGGGTTCAACACACCGCCCTTCTCTTCTGGCAACATTACACAGGTTCCCCCTAGGTGCCATATTGATATCGCACTGGTGCGCACATATTTCTTGGCCTTCTCAATATCGGTGAGGTGGGAAGCCGGATCACGGCGTGTTAATGGCTGTTTCAGCAAATTATTGAGAGGTGAAGATGCCGCAATTGTCTCAAGGTAAGTCATGTGCCGTGCATAGACCTCGATGTCAACTGGATTGGAGAGATACTTGGGATCGATGATGGGTGTTGCCAGAGGGTCTTTAGATGTAGTATGGACGCTACCCCTAAAAAGGGGTTGCGAAAGCATAACACCAAGCATGAGTAACCCCCCTGGTACGGGCCCAGAAGGCGAGTCAGAATCAGGGTCAATTGGGAGAACTTGCTGTCCTAGGACTGAGAGATAAGCAGCCGAGGGTTCATTCGGGTCTAGCAAAGGGTTCTCGACTACCTCATAGTACGATCGAGCCCGAGCATCATGTGGGCTATCCCCGGAAGGGCAGCGCCTAGAAAGCAGCTGCTTGGTTGTCTTCTGACTTTCTTCAGAGAGGTGTTCAACCATTGGAAGATATGCGTACGTATTGATTCCGATTGATGTTAGCAATCCACTCTGACTCGAGGCGTAGTCCTCCATGGCCCTTCTTAGAGCTTCTGGCTCCTGTCTCACAAGTGGATCGAGCGTCTCCAGACCATCTACCGTTTTGAAGCTAATACCACAGATGAGGTGATCCTGAAGATTTTCTCCCACTCTCGGAAGATCCTTGACCAGTTCGATCTCATAGCTGTGGAGTATGGATTTGTCACCGATGCCCGATAACTCGAGGATTTTTGGTGACTGGAAAACACTAGCAGCAAGAATAGTTTCTTTACTAGCGACGACAGTTTCTATTCTGCCGTTATGCCGATATTGAACCCCAGTTGCCTTTGTGACGTCGAAAAGAGTCTTTTCAACAGTTGCGTTTGTAAGGACTTCAAGGTTGGTCCTATCCTTGATAGGATTGTAGTACGCCGAAGTTGCGTAGCTCCTTTCCTTCGTTGTTGGATGGATGCTTGAAAGTTTCTGCCTAGGCTTCACGTACAAGACGCTCCTGATTACCAGCTAAAGATAATTGAAGTGGACCATAATGTTGTGAAATACAACTTCGTTGAGAGAGTCAGGTGTATTATGTACCATAACTCAGGGTTGGAAGCAAGCAAGTGGACCACTATTGGCAGTATCGAAGCCACGGTCGTCGATAGCTAGGGGAACATCCATATTCAGATTTCGCGAGAGGAAGCGAGAACTTGGCTAAATATTTGACGTGCATGATTATATCTAGCCCTCAGTAGTCTCATAGATCGTAAAAGGGCGAACCGTCGATTTGGTTGAACCCAAGCAAAATGTATAGAAACAGCACCGTTGTCGTAACGCAAATCAATCGCTTCGTAAAGTATACGGCCCTCTCTATTTTCTTAAGCCGCAATATTAGTCTCCTCTGATTTAAATCCTGCTATCAATCATGCGTGTCGGCTGGTGGTTCCGAGCTAGCTCATTGGGTCCAGAAGCCTAGTAAATGATCACGCAACTTTATCTCCGAGCACGTCAGCGTCGCTTGCAGGGTATCGTCACAGCATACGCAATCAGAATGGGGATACCATAGCACAAACCAGGTAGTGTATTAAAATGAGGTCTGCTATTTGGCTCCGGACCTCGCGATCGGCCAGTCGGCCATACATAGAATTCATTGGCCAGAAACATTAGTACCGAGCTGAGATATCGCGATATTTAAAGGCTGAACGTCACAGTACCGTATCCCTGGAAATGAGCCTTCGTCGCAGATCTTTTGGCCATTATTCTCATTAAGAGTAATTCGTCAAGGCCACAGTATGGTGCTTGAGAAAACTCTTGAGACTGCCGTGACGGCTGGGCACAGCGATGAGGAAGCCGCCCCTGTCAATGTTGATGAATCCACTGTAGCGGATTGGACCGAAGCAGAGGAGCGCGCTGTGAAGAGGAAGTAAGATATTATTCTCGCGATCCATTCGCTGGACCCGAAATGATTTAATCGACTTTTCTAATCGCCTCTAGGCTCGACTTCATTTTGCTTCCCATCTTGGGCTTGGCGTTTTTCGCGTTGCAGATGGACCGAGGGAACATCTCCAACGCCCTGACAAGTACCATTACGAAGGACCTAGGTATTGACACTAATCAGATCAATGTTGGGAATAGTCTCCTATCGGCGGGCATCGTCCTCCTTGAGATCCCCTCCAATATCCTATTACAGCGCGTAGGGCCTCAGAAATGGCTCTCTTTCCAGATTGTCGCTTGGGGGTTGGTGGCTACCTTACAGAATTTCATCACAAACTACGGTAGCTACCTCGCTACTCGTCTGCTGCTGGGTTTGGTACGTTGGATGAATAATTGAGAGTATGTATTTCTGCGTCGTATGCTGACATTCGCCTACACAGTGTGAGGCGGGCTTCATCCCTGGTTCACTTTACACAATGTCGACGTGGTACAAGAAGTCCGAGTCCAGTCTACGAATCTCAATCTTCTTCCTCGGAAATCTCATTGCATCGGCCACTACCTCATTAATCGGGGCTGGAATCCTTAGCATGGGGGACCGGTACGGAGTAGCTGGATGGAGATGGCTCTTCATAGGTACCTGATTTCAAATCATTCAACACGCCTTTCATTTGAGTCTTATAATCTAACCTGGGATTTCCCTCCTCGTAGTCGAAGGAGCCATCACAATCGGAATCGGCATCATCTTTATTCTCTTCCTTCCTCCAAAGGTTGGAAACGGCTCTCCACTTATCAGCTTCGGCCGATGGTCGTACTTCAACCGCCGCGAGTCGTACATCCTAGTCCGTCGCGTAATCCTCGACGACCCGGCCAAGACCACGAACCACCTGCGCATCTCTGGTAGCGACGTCTGGACGACGGTCAGGAATCCTAGGATCCTGATGCACATCGTCATCACCATCACATCCACGATTCCCGTGAACGCGATCAACACGTACGGCCCGAGCGTCATAAAGAGCCTGGGCTACGGCACCGTGAGGGCGAACGCGATGGCCAGCGTTGGGTCCTTTATCGCCGCGGCGGTGACGGTGCTCCTGGCTTGGGTGTGCGACACGACGAAAAGGAGAGCACCGTCGTTGTTGATTGCGTCGGTGTGGAGTTTGATTGCGTTTACATGCTTGAGGGAGGCGTGGAAGTGGAGCGCCGGGAGAAAATACGCGGCTGTCGTGTTCTCAATGGCTATGAATTCCACCATCCACATTCTTAATGTGGGTTGGCTGTCGGTGAATTGCCGACGACCGCAAGAACGAAGTGTCGCTATGGCGTAGGTTCCCTGCATCCCAATATCTTTGCTTATACCGGATTCAGCAGCTGACCTCACGGATTAGGATGATCATTATGGGCGCGAATTCTGGCGGCATCGCTGGAAGCCAAGTATTCAGGACACAAGATGCGCCTCTGTATCAGAATGCGTTTACCGCCTGCTTGGTGCTCTCCGCCGTGGTGACCATAGAGATTATTGGGCAGAGCGCTTGGTATTTCATTAGTAACAAAAAGTTAGACAAACTGGGAGATGGCCCCGTCGTGGCTGGGAAGACAGACGAGACGCCGGATGGACTGAAAGTCGAATTAGTACGAAAATGGAGATGGACATGGTAGGCAGCATTTATAATGTAGCTTCTAAAGATTGTAACATGAGAATTAACATCGACATCGCCAATGTTACAGTCCATTAAAACTAAATGAGAGTTGTACCCATTTAGAGGGCTCTTCAAAAGTATGAACTAGGGAGCAACTAGTTATTCCTCGGCTAGCTACAATATCATAGGCTTGCCGACGGATTCATATTGACGTTGGAGATTTTGGTAGGTCAATTTCATGGATATATGACTTGCTCTCTCATCAGCGTATCTTATCCCCGAGATGTGAGAAGCTTGCTCTTAAGATTTTACGTGGGGTCCTCCGGCTTGGCGCTCAGCTCTAAGAAGTAGTGGTAAGCAAACACCAATCGGCTAAATAGGGTAAAGTTTACGCCATTAAGGCACTTGAGATATAGTCCAAAATTTCAAACCACAATCTTCAACGAATCAGATCCAGCGTGGATCCATGAGATCCCAAGCTAAGATCGCCACGGGCTTGTGGTTTAGTGGTATAATACTCCCTTAGCATGTGATGAAGCAGGCCTCCTTGTATATCTGTACAATGGCTGGCTACTTGTCGCGTCTAAAATGGGAGTGGTCCGGGGTTCGATTCCCCGCGAGTCCATCTGTAGGAGGTTAGATTCCTTCTATACCACCTTTTTGATTTTCTTTTGAACATTATGACTTCAAATACGAAGGCCAGTCACGTGAGTCGAATATATCACATAAACACTTCGGATTTATTGACCTTTGTCTTTGAATGTCTGGTGAAGGATAAATATCAACTAGATGGATCTTCTTCCTTCTCCTTTTTGCCAACCCCCATGGTATCAACATATGTAATAAGCTACCGAGTACGAAGCCGCAAATCACTCCAAGACGACCGCTTTGACATTGTTCAAACAGCCGGGTGTTCGCTCTTTTCTCCTGCAGGATCATTACTAAGATAAGCTATTGACTTACTCACAACATGATGGAAAACTCGGTCCAAATATGATTAAGAGTGTCACATCTGAGGATACCATGTTGCGATGCTATCAATAATGCGAGCTCGTATTCGGGATCGTGAGTAGGATTTTAGATGATTGATTCACATGTAAAACAAGGAATTTCTGAGCTGCGTTAAAGCCACTTATGCATACCTTAGCCACATGTTATTGCGTGGCTTGTCGGATTCGTATTCGTGTTCAGGGGAATACCTAGGTACGTTGGATACTTCGGCAGAGGCAAGAACGGCATAGGCCGCCCCTGTCTCCGCCTTCATGTTCCTCTAATGCAGGTTCAGCGCAATCAGGGTTTGTCAGGTGCAATCCTGTTGGTCGAGACCAGTTCGAGCTTAGGCCAATTCTGCATTGAAATTGGCCAAGCAAATTGGAAAGGGTCCTTTAGGCTTTACGTGGGTCCTTGCAATCAATTGTCGATAAGGATACCAAAAATTAATAAATGTCGTCGAAGACCCCTTTCCTGCACCGCTTCTCTCGACATTATCATATCGCCTGCATCAATCGTCTTTCTTACCATCCCAGTCGCTGTGTTACGGTGTTCTATTACCTGCCATTTTAATTCATACAGTCAATTATATTCTTTGCCGTCACATTCATTCAACATGTCGCCCTCAAGAATCGAGCTCGAGAAGCAGGACAGGGCGCGCGATGCCGCCTTCAACAAGGCCATGCATGGCGACACCGCTCAAGCGGCTGGAGGTTTCCGTGCTATTATCGGAAAGAACTCTACGGCGCAAAAGGCTGCCGTTGACGAGTACTTCAAGCACTGGGATAACAAGGATGCCAAGGACGAGACAGAGGAAGACCGCAAGAAGCGAACAGCTGAATACGCTACCCTGACCAGACAGTATGCTACTAATACTTGTCCCGATACTACTGTTTCATGATACTAATATTCCTCATAGTTACTATAACTTGGCAACGGACTTATACGAGTATGGTTGGGGCCAATCCTTCCACTTCTGTCGATACTCGATTGGCGAGACCTTCTACCAGGCCATCTCCCGACATGAACACTACCTCGCACACCAGATTGGTATCAAGGAGGGTATGAAGGTGCTGGATGTCGGTTGTGGTGTTGGTGGCCCTGCTCGAGAGATCGCCAAGTTCACTGGTTGCCATGTCACCGGTTTGAACAACAACGACTACCAGATCCAACGTGCCACACACTACGCTGCCAAGGAAGGATTATCAAACCAATTGGCATTTGTCAAGGGTGATTTCATGGTGAGTTCCGCCAACACCAGCGATTAGAGTCTAATTCGGACTAGTCGTCATATGTACTAATCTAGTCGATAGCAAATGGACTTCCCCGACAACAGCTTCGACGCCGTCTACGCTATCGAAGCTACCGTCCACGCGCCCAAGCTTGAAGGTGTTTATAGCGAAATCTTCCGTGTGTTGAAGCCCGGCGGTGTCTTTGGTGTGTACGAATGGCTCATGACTGACGAGTACGACAACAATAACCTTGAGCACCGCGAGATCCGTCTTGGTATCGAGCAGGGTGATGGTATCTCGAACATGGTCAAGGTCTCTGAGGGTCTGGAGGCCATGAAGATCGCTGGGTTCGATCTCCTACACCACGAAGACCTTGCTGACCGCCCCGACCCTATCCCGTGGTACTGGCCTCTTGCTGGCCAATGGAAGTACATGCAGTCCGTTTTCGACGCACCTACCATTGCGCGAATGACGTGGTGGGGTCGTGCATTGGCGCACAACTTTGCTGGTGCCCTGGAACTGGCTGGATTAGCACCAAAGGGTACTAAGAAGACGGCTGACAGTTTGGCTCGTGCGGCCGACTGCTTGGTCGCCGGTGGGGAGAAGCACCTCTTCACCCCTATGTATCTGATGGTTGGGAAGAAGCCCGAGAAATGATTTACCAGCGAGTCGCTAGTGCTGTGAGTCGAGGGGGACAAAATGTGCTTATAAGCGCAATAATGAGTAAAGAAGCAACGCCAAAAACTTCTTAATATTAATAATACCGAGATACCTGAAGGGTCCTCACTGGTTGATCGTTGGACCGCCTAGGTTCTGAGTTCTTTGTACATATGGCATTGAACCATACCTACTATACTGGTAGCCTTTTGTTACATTAGGTACGCATTAGCATCATCGACGAATAGAGTAATTAGAGAACTTCCCAAATATCCTTCAGCGACCGTTAACGTTCCTTAACTCTGAATGCGAGCCAGACTAATGACATTAAACTCGTATAGCTGGTTGATTTTGGAGACCAGATAGTTACCTATACTGTTCATACAAGACTCTACATTATGTTTGTACGTAGATATGTATCTTTAAAGCTGTCGTCCATCCCATTAGCGGCCAATGCAAGCTGACTGTTATCCATATGGACCACCTGCAGTGATACGATTAGCATGTTGATACGGATTACCCCCAACGGAGGATTCCCCAATCGACATCCGTTACGGCGTTACTAACGTCCTTGGGGAGATAGGACGGCCAACACATTATACAGTTATCAATTGAGAGGAATCAAGCGAGGGTAAACTCGAATTCACATTGCGAACTATGATTTTGTATCATTAACTTGAACCCGATTTATTCCATGTGTTAATAGTGTCTATAGCTAGAGGTACAAAAGTACCTACGTTTGTAAGTGAACTGGAGATTTCAAAGCTCCGATGACTCGGAAAAGTAACGAGCTAAACCCGATATGGCCTAGGGCTCCTTCTCACCTCAACAAGCTGTTCCTATTCCATCCGAAAAAAAAGTTGGGAGACAAACGCGAATTTGATAGCAACTCCAAAAAAAAAAGGCTTACGGAGAAAATCGCTCTTCAACCTCTCGTACCTAATCATTATCACCACCCCTCGTCACCAACGACAAACCACGCCAACTTCTAGTCGGCTGGGAGTTTGGTCTCAATTGACTTGTATTCTCTTGTCCTATCCTACCCATCCTCTCCGTACGATCCCATACCCGCCATCATCATGTCGCGCTATCTTCGTCCGGCAGCTCGACTAGCTGCCTCTGCTCGCACCGCTGCAGCCCCCCGAGCTCTTTCCCGCATTGCCCCTGCTTCTTTCGCCGTATCTCAACGGAGAACGTTCGCCGATGTCAAGGGAGTTAAGGAGTACACTGTCCGTGACGCCCTCAACGAGGCCATGGCTGAGGAACTCGAGGCCAACGACAAGGTCTTCATCCTCGGTGAAGAGGTTGCCCAGTACAATGGCGCGTACAAGGTTACGAAGGGCCTGTTGGACCGATTTGGCGACAAGAGAGTCATTGATACACCGATTACGGAAAGTGGTTTCTGTGGTTTGGCCGTTGGTGCTGCACTGAGTGGTTTGGCTCCCATAGTGAGTAGAATTGCAAATCTCTAAAGTCGGATTGGCAGAATAAGCAAGGATTAATCGGGCATGTCAAATTTAGTGCGAGTTCATGACCTTCAACTTCGCCATGCAAGCTATCGATCAGATCGTCAACAGCGCTGCCAAGAC
This sequence comes from Hypoxylon sp. NC0597, assembly GCA_022432515.1. Taxonomy (NCBI): domain Eukaryota; kingdom Fungi; phylum Ascomycota; class Sordariomycetes; order Xylariales; family Hypoxylaceae; genus Hypoxylon; species Hypoxylon sp. NC0597. Next base: position 270,861 of record JAJKLA010000044.1, read on the forward strand.
CCTCTACATGTCCGGGGGTATTCAGCCCTGTAATGTCACCTTCCGTGGCCCCAACGGTTTCGCCGCCGGTGTCGCCGCTCAGCACTCTCAGGACTACAGCGCTTGGTACGGTTCGATTCCCGGTCTCAAGGTCGTTTCTCCCTGGTCTGCCGAAGACGCCAAGGGCCTATTGAAGGCTGCCATCCGTGACCCTAACCCCGTCGTCGTCCTCGAGAACGAACTTATGTACGGTGTATCTTTTCCCATGTCTGAGGCCGCGCAGAAGGATGACTTCGTCCTTCCTTTCGGCAAGGCCAAGGTTGAACGCCAGGGCAAGGATCTGACTCTGGTCTCCCTTTCCCGTACTGTTGGTCAGTGCATGGTTGCTGCTGAGGCTCTAAAGAAGAAGTATGGTGTGGACGTTGAGGTTATCAACTTGCGATCAGTCAAGCCTCTAGATGTGGCGACTATCGTCAACTCGGTTAAGAAGACCCACCGCCTTATCTCTGTCGAATCTGGATTTCCCTTCGCTGGTATCGGTGCCGAGATCCTTGCCACGACTATGGAATACGCTTTCGATTACCTAGACACTCCCGCGCAACGAATTACTGGTGCCGAAGTTCCCACGCCCTACGCCGAAGGCCTCGAGAAGATGAGCTTCCCGAACGAGGAGCTTATCGAGAACTTTGCCGCGAAGGTGCTACGTGTTTAAATGAGGGTGAGAATTGGCAAATAGACGCGGAGTTTGAGGCATGATGAGCAATGTACATTATTAATCATTTACTACCTGGTACAATTGTTTCCGCTGGATTAGGTGTCTCAAAGATGGCGGTGTCGTTCCCACAATGAAAAAAAGGATACCTTGATTTTTGCATATCTTGTCTCGTGCTTCACTATGTGCCGTCTAGGACTTTCATCGTACACCTTCGGGAGTGATGTATGGACGTCCACAAATCCGGCCGAATGAACTAGTCCCGAGCAAACTCCCTCATATGCGGTTGCAGTCGTACAGTGTTACCTTCTTATTCGAGGTAGACAGGTGCATCGATGTAGGTATCAAAACGTTTAGACCCAACTGCCTGCCGAGTCTTCATAACCTGACACGGGAGCCGGGAGCCGGGCGCCTGGATTGGATTACATCTGCAAGACCGGCTACTATCCTTGCAACCATCCATGTACTTGACTTGCATATAGACCAACCGAAATGCTTGACAAACTATAGTGCCCCATGAGCCAGCGTTGATAGCATGGATTGTTAAGTTTGCATTTGCTAATTGTGCGTTTCTTTATCTGAGGTAGCAAGCGAGAAATCAAGCAAGCAAATAAATCATATCCGAGCCAACCGTATGGAAGACAATTTACTTGAGACGAAAATGGGTAGTAAATGCGTGCCTATGTAGAGCCGAGTATGCTGTGTAAAGACGATTGATCGACATCCCCCAAATAAGCCCATAAACAGGGGGTTCGATTTACAGCACGTTGGAGGCGTCTAGAAACCCCAAACCATGCAGGCTGAACGTCTCGAACGTCTCACTAACTCGTACCAGCCAGCCGGCTACGGGTTAATAAGCAGAACCCGACTGACGGAACCCTTTGTATGTATGTGATACGTCAAAATAGCTAAATGCAGCCTTTTGATAGCTTATTCCGCCGCGCATCTATGTCATCGCGCCTTTTTCATCTTACTCCATATCTAATTCGATTCATTTACGGGTATGAATACACAAATCATTCGTTGACCGCCTTACGACGAGCCCATCGACTGCATCCGTAGTAGAGGATCCACCGACAGTGTTGCGATTTTTGGGACCATTCTGGGGCACACCCTGGAATACCCCGCCGCATGGGCTCGAGAACTGTTGATTCTGCTTGATGTTTGGACCACACCTTGCTGTCTGTGACACGCTCTCATCTATTTCTTCGACCTTCTTATTACTCCAGATTTCCAGAAGATCACACCGGGTCCCAAAGTGCGTAATTGTGCCTTTTTTATTTATTCATCCCTATTCTAGATATATATGTTGAGGCTGCCCGGTCAGAATTCCCTTTGGTACCCATGTTTTGCAACCTTGAAGTATTGGCGTCTTATCCTTACCTATTTCCAGCCGTTTGACCGCTACCTCTCGGCGGCTGAAGTCGTTATAACTAACTCGAAGGATTCCTTAGTGATACCCCATGGCGTCCAAACCAACTACCGCGGGACCCAGCGGTTCTAGCGCGCAGATTCCGCCTCAACAACCGGCCATTGTGGCTGCGTCGGATATAGGCAATGAGGTATGATATGCTGAGAGATCCGGGGTAGTGAGGGGGCGGCTCACTACGATCAGCCTATTGACAAGGGGCGATGCTAGTGACGACCTATTCATATCACTTTTGGATCAAAAGGGAGAAGCATATTTTAACCATTTTATTTCAACTTGCAGGAAGACGATGACCAAGATGACGTGGATTCAGCGCTGGGAGACGATGCGTTAGTCACCCTTCTTCTCGCCAATTTACCCCTATTGCCCCTGAACCGCTCTCCTGATCGGGGGGGTCAATTGTAGTTCACGTAGTCATTCTATTACCATTCATACTGAAATCATTATTGACCAATTCGCTAGCTCGAGCATCGTACATTCTATCACATCCAGTGTTCTGAATTACAGGACGATACAGGGTCGGACATTTCACAGCGAGAAGCACAATAGCATATACTTCATACCGAACGACGAGCAACAGCTACAATCCGTAGACATCACGTACGTACCTATTTTAGCTATCTAGACGTCATATCCATCTCGCTACGAACCAGTCCAGGAAGCCTGCGAATGATTTCTTAGTAGCCATCTTATATGAGCATCACGATAAAGCTACTTATTTTCGTACCCATGTCTAACTGATGTATTGCGTTTTTGTTCATAGCCACCACTACCTCACCATGCTGACAGGAGATAAACTCTTCCTCGCGCCAATACCAGACAACGTACAGGTTTGTCTCGCCCCTTTTCATTGCTTGCAAGTTATGCGTACACCGATGAGTAAAGAGCTGATGCTTTCTCTCGGTTAGAGGGTGTTAGATATTGGAACAGGAACAGGTGAGTACCATAGAGCAAGTAGTATATACCCTGAATCAGTGATTTCTAACCCTCTATTTAGGAATATGGTCCATGTAGGTCACGCACCAATACTTTACCCTATGCCCATCACCCCTTTAAGCTAGGGAAAGGGACCAAAACAGCCATAATACTCACACCAAACCCCCCCGTCCAGTGTCTTCGCAGAAGCATACCCCAACGCCGAAGTAATCGGCACGGACCTCTCACCCACACAACCCCTCTGGGTGCCCCCGAACGTGAAATTCGAGCTGGACGACTGCACGCAGCCGTGGACGTGGAGCGCCGACAGCTTCGACTTCGTGCACATGCGGTACCTGTTCGGGGCGATCAGCGACTGGGACGAGCTGCTGCGGCAGGCGCACCGCGTGGCGCGCCCCGGCGCCTGGGTCCAGAGCTGCGAGCCCAACGTCGACATCCGGTGCGACGACGGCACCGTCGCGCCCGACAGCGCCTTCGTCACTTTCTGGAACATGCTGTACGGGCGCGCTACCGAGAAGCTGGGAGTCAGCTTTTACCCCATCGATGACGATGTCCAGAGGAAGGCATTTGAGGCGGCGGGGTTTGCGAATATTGAGGTGCGCGATTTTAAGGTGAGTTTGAAGGCCCGGTTCTTGGATCCCGTGCCGAGATAGGGGGCGTGGAGAGGCGCTGATTCGGATACGTGATGTAGTTTCCCATTGGCGGGTGGCCGGCAGATAAAAGGCTCGCCGAAATAGGACAGTATGTCCAGTTAACCATGCTGAACGACATAGAAGGTGAGTTTGAGTAATCTGTCTTGCATTTAAATCATCCTAACCGGAGGACGCGCATCTTAGGTTACACCCTCCTCCTGTGGAACATGATCATGGGCGAGAACACGCCAGGCTACGCGGAGGGCCTGGCGAGAATGCGGAAAGAGCTACGGAGCAAGAAGATGCATGGTTACATGAGATGTCGGTATGTATATGGCCAGAAATTGTAGAACCGGTGGAGCATTTTGGGTGAGTGGGGCATCTACAGGACTGTCTAAGCCTGTATGTATCCTTGAAAAAGGTGTGTACGTGTACCCTTGGTGGGAGGAGAGTAACGTGTTCAACGGGAATGGTAGGAGGCTGTACATACTCGGAGAGATTGCAGAGTGGCTGGGGAAGTATAAAATTTTGCTCATCTTGGGTACCCAGCTTCTTGTCATGAGGGCACAAAGGGGAACTGGGTGCTTTTAATGACGACTATAATGGAAGCGTGTGGATACATATATTAGAGAGGCAACTTAGCGAACTGTAATGCCATACGCAAATGAAGACAGTCATATATCTTATTACACGGAGGGAGTCATGTGACTTTATAGGGCGGTTGTAGATGAGAAACTTCTCAGGGTTCCAGATCAGAACCTTTCCCAATACAACATCAAGTCCTCCATCGTTCTCCTGTCTTTCAGGTCACGCGTCTTAAGTAATTTGCATGCGCGCCTCTTACATTAGGATCAACTTGGTTACCTAGGGCTGCCATGGCCGGCTCCGATCCAACGACAATCGGTCACGGTACCGCTGGATGCACACGTGCTATCCGTAAGGGACATTGAAGACGGCAGCTTTGGCAATGGAATCCCTGTGCAATACTTTTCTGGGATCTGGGTCCAGCCCGTTGGTGTATAATCTGAGGCCCCCTTCGCCAGTGACCATGATGACGTCACGCAGTCTAATGAGTCTGAAGCTGTCGCTGTAACGATATCGCATTTTTAAAGGCACGGTCTCTATTCTTCCTGGGATACTCGAGTAATCGCTGTGCTAGATGCTTGGGCTTGCTCGGCTCATCGCACGGAATGTAAGGCCCATCACCTGGTGTTGGGTGCTCGCCGCTGTCGCCGTTAGCAATAATCCCACATCCGCGTTGACTTAACTTCTCGGTCATGCATTTCGAATCGAAAACCTCCTAGGCAGACATCGTCATCACAATTTAGAGCATTGTCAGGGCAGCAGACACATCCCTTGGTTTCGCCGGACCCAACACATTGCGATTGTCCATTCTATCAATCGCATGTCAGCCTTCGTATCGAAGACAATTTTAGGACAGGAGCCGTGCGCACATCACTACCACACTGAATATCCGAGCACCTGGGGGACTCGTTGGGTCAGTTCTGCTTTTCTTTACAGCGGCATTAGCTTTGTCACTGCGTCTGCCCCGCCACAGTTTCACTCTGGCTCAGGATCACGTCGTCGAGTCGGTGGCTGAATGGCTCCAACTGCTGCTGCGCCGGAAGTATCCCCGAACGGGTTTCAATTCGGTCTACTTGCCTACATCGAGGCAACTCAGGCCGCTACTAAAGATGACCGCCTAATACGTCTCAATTGAAGATGATCCCGGCGAAGTGGCCATTGTCAAGTGGCGCACCTAGGATGATGGGAAGGAATGCGTTGTTCCGCAAGGAACTGGAAACTATCTGGTTAGATTCAAGGTATACATGCGAGATACTTCTTTGTCTAATATGTCCAGGTAGCACCTAAAGGTGAAACATCTGACAGCCATATCAGTTATCGCAACTGTTGTGCTTACCCGCAAGTTATGCGGCTACCCTTCGTGCGTACGTTCGCAGCAGTACACCGCTTCTCGACAGTACACCTCGAGGGAGGTTGGCAGTCTGTTGGGATTGGGATAAAGCCCGTGGTTCGTGGAGGAACGATGCTGAATAAACCCCCCGGGCTTCGGTTGAGCTACACGCCACTCTTTATCAGGGTTATTCGCACCCCCAAGTGTCAATAAGCCGGTAATTATCAAACTTAGAAGCACCACTCTTCGAAGAAATGGGGAATAGAACTACCGGGCCCTGACTGCGATATATGAGAGACATGAATCTCCCTGTTAAATTTTAGGATTAGGTACTGTACATTAACCATCTGTCACGACGCTTAAACTCCATTGTTCATACCCGGCGGGTGCGCTGCGAGCGATTTTGGGTTGTCCGTAACCTCCAAGCCGCGGTTCAGGTATAACATACTACCACCATGGCGATAGTGATTTAGCATATCAAAATATTCCATGTAACATAGCTAGGTAGTATCTTCTTAGGTAGGAGGTAGGTAAATTCTATCTTAGAAAAGTCCGGATGCCCCTTTGTGTGTCATTCCTCCGCGCTCGGATGGAAAGTCGAGTTTAGGCCCCTTACCCACTCTTCGCCTATAGGATTGAGGGAAATAGATGAATCGTAAGGATTGGTTAGGGAGACTCTGGAATTTCTCCCATTTTCTAAGGATTTTTATAGCATTTTTAATGGTCTATAGCCTTTTATTAATTACGAATCAAAAAATCCCCCCGAGGAATCATTGATATCATTCATGGGAAAATGCATGAGTAACCTCGTAAGTTTAGACATAAGATTGGGCGGCCGTCCGGAGCGAAAACGTCAGCACTCGGATTCTACGCATGATTTGACTGAGTCAGGATGGGAACCTTATGCCGTCCTTTCCCCCGGGAAGACCTGTTGATGGAATTAAGGTACAACTTACGCATGAATTAGCGACGGGGGGAATCTGAAAGATAAATACTTGACCTTCTAATTCTCGAAGGAGCTGATATTACGTATGAATCAGGAGGTGATATAGAGTTTGATTTGACACATCGAAAATGGGATCGTTACACCGCATAAGATGTGCCGAAAGAACGACTCCGGGGGTACTATGAATTCGTCATGGCATAAATCGTTGAGGTGCTTCTTAAAGCGCGGGACCCGGTTCGTCTATGCTCTCGCAAAGCCTTTCTGCTCCCTAGGAGCTATCAAACCTCAGTACTATAGGCAAGATGAATTTCCTATGGCCATACGGCTTAAGTAGCTCATATCTATTAGCTTGTTTTCTATTTGTTATAATTATCGCAACTGGATCCGTTGTTCTTTATAGGCTTACTATTCACCCCCTTGCTCGATTCCCGGGACCCATCTTGGCAGCATCTACAGGTCTCTATGAAGCATATTATCAATGTATCAAGGATGGCGGTGGACGTTACTGGGTCGAGATTGAGAAGATGCACAGGCGCTACGGTACTAACCCCTCATACATCTACCCCTATTCATCCCTATCCCGATTTACTAAAGTCTGACTTCGATACCTAGGCCCCATTGTCCGCGTTAATCCATGGGAGGTACACATAGCAGATAAAGATTGGAACGCAGTTTACAAGTACTCCTCCAAAGCGTCAAAGCCGCGATGGTTCTATTTTCTCTTCTTCGGCAAGTTCCCAAGCACCAATGTAGCCGAGTCGCACGCACTGCACCAGCTGCGCCGAGGTCCGCTGCAAGTCTACTTTGCCTCGACCAATATTCAGCGTTACATGCCAACAATCAAGGCTCAAGTCGACAAGTTGTGCACCCGCCTACAAGCGGCCGATAACCATATCGTAAATCTGAGCGATGCTTTCCGCTGCCTGGCCACCGATGTTGCGACTGGCTTCGCATTCGGCTCCCCGTTCGGCCACCTTGATGAGCCGACCTTCGATCGCGAGTTCAATCTCAGTGTGAAGATGGTGGTGCGCACCAGCATGTGGAGTCGTCACACCCACGGCTTGCTGCTACCCATGCTGCATAGCTTGCCAGAGAGCATCGCCAAGAAGATGAATCCCGCGTTTGGTCGGGTGATGTGGATGAAGGATGTGAGTTTCGCGTATCAATATGCACTCTGACACATTTGACGCCATCTAATCTTGGTATCGCTATGATTCTTGATTCTTAAGCTCACCTAATACTTGTTTAGACTATGGTTAACTGCGTCCGACGCTCAATGAACAAACCCGAGCCGGCCCCGGGCACCCCGTACGATATGATACAGATGCTAATGGCCTCAAATCTACCGCCAGAGGAGAAGACGTTCCCGCGGCTCTTCTCCGAGAGCCGCTCTGTCATCATGGCCGGAACCGAGACAACAGCCACCACTCTCGTCTGCATCACGTTCAATCTCCTCAGCGACTCGTCGAAACTTGAAAAGCTGCGCAGTGAACTCGGCGCCGCAGAGACAATCAAGGGCGGGCCTCTTGACTACTCGGACTTGCGGGAGCTCCCGTACATCACCGGCGTAATCAACGAGGGCTTGCGCATCGCGAATCCAACTCCGAGTAGGCTTCCCAGGGTCTGCGAGGACCAAGACTTGAAATACAAAGAATATGTCATCCCGAAAGGTGTAAGTACCCATGCCAACTTTCGCATTTCGAAGTCCCGACCGCATAGACGAGATGGCGTAGATGGCTAACAAGACCCCCCCTTGTGGGAAACAATCAGACAACTATCTCGACCACAACCCAAGATATCCACAACGACGCGTCCGTCTTCCCGCAGCCGAAAAGTTTCCTGCCAGAGCGATGGACGGACCCCGAGGAGCGCAAGCGACTGAACCGGTACCTGCAGCCGTGGGGCCGCGGCACACGACTGTGTCTCGGCATGGAGCTCGCGACCGTGGACCTGTACCTGGCTGTGTCGCGGTTATTCGGGCCTCGATCCGGCTTTGACATGAGTCTGTACGACACCGCCGACGAAGACTGGGTGGCTTATCACGAGTGGTTTGCCGCGTTCCCCAAGGGCCGTGGGCTGAGAGTCAAGGTCCGTGCTACGGGGAAAGGTGCGGATAATGGGGATGCGTAAGTGGTAGGATGTTTATGAAACTCAATTTTTCATCATTACTTCACGCCATCGGAGGGGTAGATATAACGGCGCCGCTCGGGCATTTAGAGTCTGGGGTGAGGGTGGGTTTGGATATTTCGGGGGGCTGGGGGCTGTTGAGAAGTGTTAACGGTTGAAGCCTTACCCGGGCAACTATGGTACTTAGTCTATGTTTGATTGTTGTATTCCTGTACTCATGTCTTCCATGTGGTGTAATTTATGCAGGAAATAGTTACGTGCTGTATCGTTGAGTTTCGGGATTTTAACAGTTAGCCAAATCACGAGTCGCCTCTTCTACGTACCTAGGTAGTATAACTGGGTTCTATGGGATATTAGTAACTCTATGTTGTATGGTAGGGCCTTCTATTAAGTACCTAATATGCCTCATTAGAAATGATTCGACTTATGGGTCTTATAGGGGAGGCCTGTCCCTTAGAACGCCGTAGAGTCGTGATTATCTACTGCTGGGCGGCGGAGTAACATTCACAGAGCACAGAGATAATACTCTTCGAGGTCTCTGTGCTCTGTGAATATGACAGCAGCATGAATCTGTTGGTTGAAATGGGCTACTGGCTATAGGAAACATCTATAGCCGTAATGGATCTTGATGAGCATGTAAATGATCTTCAATCTCCAGAAATCTAAGTATTTGATACATAAGGTACAATGTCTTTCGCTTACGAGCACTGACACCTATGTCCTATACACGTATATCAATCGATGATTAGACAACTCAGTGTGGTTCGATGGGAGTCTTATAGCAGCACCATGATATCGCTAAGCGAATACTGCCTAGAACGGCATTGTATATAGTCCTTCTAAACAGAAACAATGAAGACATTGGTATTCGGTATGTATTCCCGCGAGCTAAGGTACATCAGTGAGTCAATGGTCGCCGTCTGTGCAATTGATCCTCGCGGTCTATTGCCGCTATACGGGGTAGAAGCAACATCAATCTCAAATCTCCACACCGCTCCTCAGCTCGACTAACAAGGCTTTCCTTGCGTGCCCAACCCATATTAGTGCAACACTATACTATCCGAAGCCCGACGGAGAGGGGAAGTGAGAAAGGATTGTATAGTGAGGGTATTTTGAAACTTCTCCGCACAAGAAAGTTTTTTTTTCCCTCTTACTCAATCCTTAGCAACCAATACGCCCCAATGAATCAAGATTTATGATGTATGTGCCATTATGCAAGTAGGCCCAACCGATCAGGTCGACACGTTTTCTGGGTGATACAGAAACGCCCCTTGAGCGTCGCGATGAACAAGAGGGGAAGGGATGGTAACTCGGCCCCCACATCCTACCTATTCTAGATGCTCCCCTCGAGTAGACGCAAGGCATGGGAGGGAAAGAATTAGATAGTAACTGCAGTGGCTGCTGGGGAGATTTTGTCCCGGAGCGCGGAGTGTGCATCTTCTCGATGGGAGCATTCGCGCGTTCCCAAATCCATTTGCTGGCGAATGACGTAGTTCAAAGATTTCATCAATGCTGAGACGAAACCGGCCAAATTTGAGGTGGCTTCTTGAGTATCACATGCAAAATTAAGTAGGCGCCGGAGACTTCTCCGAAACAAAGCCGCTTCCTGCCGATAGAGACTTAACATATCAAATGGAAATGAGGAGAGGCGCTTCTTAGCTTCCCCTCTTCACCTTTTTTATAGAAGAGATTGAGGTTGAGAGTAGTCGAAGTGTCATGTGCATTCGCGTTTATTTCGCGTTAGGCTCTAAAGTGCTATCCCATAATTACAGACTCATCTATTCTGTCGTATCTTCATTCTACGCCATTCTTTATGGACTGATGGTGCTTGGTAGCTGCCTCCTCTAGAAGCTCTAATGCTTTTGAGAGCACCTCGCGGTCCTTCTGAAACGTCAATCTTTCGACAGCCTTGTCCCAGGAGAAGAATTGGGGCTTGAACTGGGACTCTCCATCTCCAGCAATGCCGTCTAGTTCCGCAATAAACCACCAGACTAGCTTGACTCCCTTGCCTTTGCCCAAATCTCGAACGTCTAGCATGAATGGCTCTGTGAGACTGTCATAGGTCCGGGGCACGTCTTTAACGTCGGCGGATTCTAAGTCTGAAGGCGCTCGGGTCGCCATGGTAACTGGGCGCAGCTGAATTGCATAGCCAGATTCTTCACGAACTTCTCTTATGGCTGCAGCTTTTCGGGATTCGTTGCAGTTGCGTCTCCCCTTTGGTAATAGCCACTCGTTCTCAGCCCCGTAGTGCAATAGGAGGATCTGCTCTGGCTTCGTGGAATTGTCGAATACAATTGCGCCGCAAGCTTCAACGAATTCCTCCGAAGGATAGAGTGTGCTTTTCCATCGTACAGCCGCCATTGTATCGCAAAGGGGAGTCGTGAATAACTAGTCGCTGAACCTTTCAGGCTTATAGAGAATCTTCAGGCAATTCTTCAATAGAAGGGGCGGAATAGAGCTTGAACCGCGTGAAAATGCGTAGACTCTGAGGCCCAATATTGCCGTAGGAAGAAATGAAGTTAGTGTATTCAGCAGTGAGACAGGCGTCACAACGGGTGTCCCAAGAAACCCTTAGCGGCCACCTAAGGTGGTCCATGCAACGGAGACTCATAAATCAACTCACCGAATATATATCGCAAGTCGCGAGCGAACGAGTTAGTAGATAAATAGAGCTGGAAGACTCACCATTTTCTGTCACGGGAGGGGTCATCTTACTCGACAAGGAATCGTGCAACTATACCTGGCACTTCTCGCGTTGGTGAGATCATTTTCGAGCAATACAATGCGGAACGAGGTGACAGATATGCATAATTGAGGTCCTCGATTGGATGAAGGTAAGGCTCTTGCTGACGTTTCCGATGATCTCGACTCTAGATCACGGTAGATGGGTGGCACAGTTTCCAGACTAACCAAAGCAGCGTTTGTGAATAACGGGCGAGACCGGAAACGGGCATTGGGGCCACATTGTGCGACGGGGGTACGAAAGACTCTTGCGCCAACGGCATCGCATCATGGGAGGCCAACCCTGTTTGACTAAAAAGATCAGAGCAGGCTAGGAAGTGACAAGTCAAGAGGGTCTTACATACAAGAAAACGCGAGCGCCAAAGACAACGGTATGCTGGGTCATCTTAAAATGGGCGGTAAGACGACTAGACGCCCATGCAAATCGGCACTCAAGGACTCTATACCTCAACGATAGGTATATGAGCGCAGTGTAGACCCGAGTCAATGGTACTGATACGTCCCGGTGCGGGGGATTACGTGAGCTGGAAGGAATGAGAAATGTAGGCTATTATCAGTGTAGATAATCAGTAATCAATAGTCAATTGAGAGCTGATCGAATAAATGGTGAAATAATGGATCATGATTATCAATTCCCTTCCTCCGTTAGACGTAGATCAGGGGGTTCGCGCTAACATGAGGGGAGCCCCTCGAATTGAGGTTCGAGAGAGATTTGAGACTATAGATGTCATCAGTCAAAGATATTTACTCGAGTTGATATGTGATATATGTCTAGGGGATTTAAGTGGAATATCCATCTCTGGTTTGCGAAGGGTGAAAAGGGGGGAAGACGAGGAGGGGCGGGAAGGGTGACATTGACGATGCCCAATTCATTAGTTTATCGATAAAGCGAAAATACACTAGATATGCTATCATGATGCTATCGCACTCACAGACGCCCACAGGCGGGGTATTCAAGTTACGAAACGTCAGGTTAGCACTGAAACGGAGGGGTAATTAAACATACATGTAAAGTATCTTGGTACCTAAGACGCCCAATCTTCATGCAATTGATTTCTGCAACAACATGTGAAAGTGGGTTCACCACACCATTAGCAAATGATATAGCAGCATCGCCTGACTATTCTGGATACAACTGCCATGTCTCGGATGACGGGAGGAGTAGAAGAGAGGGAGGTCAAGTGACAAACTACACGAAAACGTGATCATCAATCTGGTGGATGGGTGTCTTGGAAGAGAACAAGGAAGAGAACAAGATAACGATAAGATGATTAAGATGACGACCATAAATAGTAGGGTCTAACGTTACGGCACTATGGGCGCTATGGCACTCTATAATGCATGTCTTGGATGTAATGTATTGTGCATCCCGCGCCCAAAGGACGGCTAGGGCGGATCTAGGCGAGCGATCCCTCGTCTAAGGTTCGCGCCGTCCTTCTTTCTAGCGTGGTCATGTGGATGGGTATAGGTACCTCGTAGCCATTCTTCAATTATATTGGTCATAACGAGGAGCTAAGGTCGAAGATATGACTGATGATAAACAGCATGAACGCGCCAGCAACTGTCCAATATCAACTGATTTGAAGTGTTCAAGTAACACAACTGTGATTGATGGAGATTGTTGGAGATTGTTAGGCAATTGCTTTTAGGCACCTGTCTTCGTATTGTGGTCTTCGGCACTTGCGTGTAGAGCCAACAGCCTGCTTCATATCGAACGAGGCAACCAACATTCAATAGACGGGGTTTGGCCTGTGTTCCGACATTTGCCATGCCGTGTTGACATGAAGCAGGCATGTCGGCAATTGGGTCTCAATTGACGAACAAATGGCTTGTCGGGACCAATTGAATTGAACAGTATGCTTTGATTTCTCATCTGAGAATTGGATAGCTTCCATTGGTCCATTCAACGGATAGAATAAGCGATGTCGAAGTAAGTCGTCGGTCAATTGCTCTACCAATTGGATTGGAAACACTACACAGGTAAGGTTAATTTTGTCAAAGGGTATTCTTCATGACAGGCAACCGGTGATTAAGTGTATAACACAGGTATAAGTGTCGCCTGTTTATCTCAGGACTATCAAATGAGAAAACGAGGGATAGCTGCGAGTCGTCGAATGTTACCAGCGACTCGAGCATCGCCGCCGTCTTATTAGGCGTAATACGCCAAAGTATGCCTGTGGCCCTTCAAGGAGATGGAATGAATTGAAGTGCCTAATTAGGCATACGGAAAAGCCTGGTTGCACTACAGTTCATAGGATTGATTAGCTTCTAGGAAGTCTCACCCACTGACCCTTAGAGCTCGGGCGCTTTCGGATCTACGTTGAGCGTCTTCCCGCCGTACCATCAAATATCAATATGATAAGGAGATTGAGGCGGAGTTGAGGCGAGCGTGACGCAACAGGAGCAGGTAGCCAAGAATTAGAAAGGGTTGGTAGATTTCAACAAGTGTCGGTCAACGGAGGAATTCAATAACCAGGACTAAATCGAAGACGCTCCGGATCCGTCGGGGAAGCGTTAAGAGTATGGATTCCGTTGATGACGATGGATGAATTATGTATGAGGTTTGCCATAACTAATAAGTCCGCTAAAGTCCGAGTGAGATAATGACAAATATTTTGATACCATGTGGGATCCTGTGTAGTCAGGTCATCGCTGTCTATATCGCCGCTGTCATAATGATGTGTATTCCACGAATCCGGTAAATTAGGCAACAGCATGTATCGTCAGCATTGCTGTTGTGTTACTGTGTATCGATATACGAAGCCTGGGGAATGGGCTGAATTATCACCGAGCGAGATAAGGTGAAAGGGTATGTAGAAAGTATCGGGCTACTACTGCACACATGGCGCGCTGTGCAAGCTAAGAGATCTGGGGATACCATTAGATTGGATTTGTGAGGGTAATGGATCTGTAACCTGCCCAACTCTCCATGATCCACTGCAACGCCCTATTAATGAGGTACTGCGTAAGTTGGGAGGGGTGGCTTGTGACTTTAACGTCTGACACACCGCTGTGAGTGGTTAATCTATGGAAGTACCACTGAACGTGGGGACTAGTAGCGGTACTTTAAGGTGAGCAAGAGTACATATACATACATCCTGGGCATGCGTGGTTCTGGGCTCATGTCCTTATCGATTACTCCCGAAGCATACGTTTTGTATTTGAAGTGTAAAATCCATTTACATATACGTACTAGTATCACTATAGTAACTTGCACCCTTGCGCTAGACTTAGAAGGGTAGTTTCGATCAATTTATACCAAATCAAATAGATGACTATCCAATGATAAGCTGGCAATAGCGATGGATGGGTTCTTGCAAGCCAAGCAATTCTTGAATATCCCCCCTCGTTAGAATTGTTAAGCAAATTGTCATTTTTTCATTTTCTCCTCTTCAGAATTTTCAATTCTGTCGTCTTCCTCGCCTTGTTGGCCTTGCTGGCCTCGCATTATGACTCACTCACGAAACGGGTGCCAACTTTTCAGCTCAATTGAATCCACCCAATTATGGACACCTTCTTTCACGAATTGGCTTTTTTATTGGTCAATTCGCCTTTGTAACTTCTAATTGCTTCTTCACTTCGGTCTAGGTGAATGAGGTGGCAGATCTGGCTGTCCTTCTCCTCTTCCCCTCTTTGCCGTTGAAACGAATTGTCCGGTCAATTACTTGCTGAATCTCATCTGTTCCGATTCTCTATCTGTCTTGGGGTGTAGGTACCTGTTCTGGATACCTACAGAATAGCCGCCCTATCCGCCCAGCCCGCTTCGAGTCCTCTATCGTCTGTCAATGCGAGGAATGGTACTACGTTCATTCTAATGCTGGGTCACCCCCGGATGACGACTGTATCGGCGCTATCGAAATACGGTCGCCTCAGCTCTAATACCTACCTACCTTGGTAATAAATCAGGATCCATCCTTCTGCCATCTCAAGCCAGCTCCAAGGGAATCAAGGTCGGCCAGTTGCTGGAATCAAGATTTTAATAAAATGAGTATTCTCTGATATCCAGATTTCTTATCCATTGCATAACATCTATTTGCACAATTACATATTTAAAGTATCTTCGCCCTATTGTCCTATCCTTAACTTAAAGTCCTCATAAGAATGGTCTATGTAACATTCGTTGTAGCACCAGCATTGAAGACTAAGCCTCACTATTTAATACCCTCGTCTACACTTTGTGCACATGTGGCTTGGCAACGTTGCTGGCTAACGGGATGATGACATGTCAGATAAAATCAGAGATGAAGCTGGCGCAAACTTCATACTCATCAATGTGTTTCTGCCTTGGTTGGTAAGTTGGCATCGCCCAGCTCACTCCCCTGGCGATTGGCCAACCGTTTCGGAACACCTGGTTTGCACAAATCCCATATACAAGTGTCCGTGAAAGGGCAATAGCCAGACGCTGAGTGACACGACGCAATTCCACTTTCGCCATTGTCGCAATCACTCCATATCCGATCGAACCTCTGGTCCACTTATAAGGAAAACCAAAGCTTGGGCATCAGAACCCCTCTAGAAAAAAAGGGTCAATTTGTTGGAGAAGACCTTCAGTAAACAACACGAATATGGCATTCGTCGACTAGCTATGGAGCCTAAATCTCGCGCAAATCTCGTGTGCCAAGATCGCTCCCGTCGACGTCAACTTCGCATGCGTGCTAGTGTCGCATCTTTGTCTTTCCCAGTAAAGTCGTTTCCTGCAAGCCGGGCGACTATGGGCGTTTACGCCAATTCGTCTATATCATTGGACCCCGCGTTGCCAGGACCGTTGGTGTGACAAATTGTTGTGCCTTAGTTGGGCTTTTATCTTGGGGGGAACCATATCCAAACAAATCCGATATACTTGACATACCTGAGTACGGGTAGGTAGGGCATGCGTATGCCAACTACGGCTAGTACGCCTCCAAGTGGTGGCTAGATTGGCGAAAGGAGTGTGTGTGTGTGTGTATGTAGCACACCCCCCCTCTCTGTTTCGTGAGCCCCCCACACTCCAACGAGACGCCTTCACGTTCACGATTGTTCTCCATTGAAGCCTGATCACGTTGCAAGCTATCAAGCTCTGTCCTTCCCAATTGCGTCGATTGTGAAGCACAATTGAGTTGGGAAACTGGTCAATTATGTAACACGTTTTATTCTCGAAATGTTGTACCTATCTATTCGTTATGAACTACGAATAGCTTCGAATTTCATTCACAAGATTATGTCCATGAATCTATGTATTAGGTGGGTGGCCGCATACATACCTACATGTACGTATCGCGGGACGTACTATGTGAGGAGGTGGAAAGGAGGTGAAATGGATCCATTCGACTCCAAATTTTGAAAATTGCCGTTGATGGCCGACGGAAGCCAAGTTGGAGCGGAGTCACTGCTCCGACTGCTAAGTACCTTTTTGCCAAAGGTACTTGGAGGTACCATATGCTAGGTTATGCTAGGTCCTAACTTTCACGGCAGGACAGGTCCCAAAAATAAAGCAACGCCAAATGTTGCACACCCCTGCGCCGCCACGCCCGCGTCGTCTGCCCTGTCTGGCCTGCCTTATGACTGTCTTCGAATGACTATTGGGGGGAGGAGTGTGACTCCTCGACTACACCACCAAAACGCATCCACGTCTATATCCGACGAGGTACGGACCCCAAACTGACCAAGTTCTCAAGTTACCAGTGTTAAAGCTAAGGGCTCACCTCTCTGGTAGCTAGCCGTCCTGTCCCCTTTTCTTCTCCCACTCCCTACTTCTACCCAACTTACATCTATTTAAAACTTCCACTTTTTCACTTCTTCACTTCTCTGTCCTGCGCCTCCGTTCTACTTAGTAGTTCAATGTTCTGCTAAATTGCGCGCGCAGTGCACAAGTACACCCATTATTTGCCACTCGTGGTTATAGACTTCTGATTATTCCGATTTATGCAGACTGCTAGGCTCGGCGATTGGACCCCTACTTTTACAATTGCGCTCTTAGCTGGTTAGCTGGACACCCACACCCCGCAAATGGTTGTTCTCGATTCATCAGCATTTAACATTGACTTTCTTTGCTGCCGCAAAGATAATAACATTACAACCTGATTGTTTATTGTTCATCATTCCATCCCTCAATAGACTTTCACCGTTTTGGACAGTAGCGCAACGGCCGACAACAAGGGAAATCCATTTCCATCACCTTATCTCCGAAACCAGCTCTGCGCTCTTCTTCCAACTTCCAACAAGTACCGACTTCATACCATTCATACATATATCTGACAATTCCGACCCATCTCAACATAACATAACATAGCCAACCTAACCCAATTCAACACGACCACATATACTGCGATCGCCATCGCCATCGCATAGACCACATTCCACAATATTCCATTAAACGGACCAATTCGTACGCAATTTGGCTTCTGCCTGATTTGCCACTCTGCCACTCTCGCATTGACCCACCATGGCTGACAAACCAACGTCGCCAGCTATGATGAAGCCTTCTTCCTTCGGCGTTCAGATGCCAATGAACTCAACTTCCCTTCCTTCACATTTACACAGAATGGAAAACTCATCAATGGCCTCAATCAATTCATCAATGGAGATGGGAATCAAGAAACCTCTTGATATTAGCAACTTGATGTCCCCTCCAGAGCCTCCTAAACTCGATTCATTCTCCCAGAGACCCGATTCGAAATCCATGGGCCCAGCTGTTTCCGACGTTCGACAAATGGCACCAATTCAAACTTTGTCGCCTCCCATCTCTCCCGCCGCCAAGGTCGATGACCAACATGTCAATGCTACGTCACCGACAACCGCTCCCGTGAAGGATCCTATCTTGTATCCCTCGCAAGATGTCGCTGGTTCTCCACAACAGCGACCGCTATTTACGCAGGATGATTCTATTGACGTTCGCCGAATCGTTGATGATCATGTCAATGCTCGGCCGGTGAATCTCTTCAAGGAGGCGACTCCACCCAATCGGGAGGATTACGAACTGTTTCTGTACTTCAGCTCGCAAGTTATGAAGAAGTACAGCGAGGATCCCAAGTCGTGGCTTCGACGGGAGCGTGAGCTCTTGCTGGCGGACCGACGAGCTGGAGCACGCAACAACCAATTCAAGCTCCAGCCAAAGCCAATCCTTCCCGCGAAGCCCCAACAGGTTCGAAAAGAGACGCAACGCACAAGGGCTACGAAGCCTGCCAAGGTTATGAAGGCGACGCAATCTCATGCCGCACCTCCGCGACCCATCCGATCGTATCCCACCACGGGCTCGGGTCAATCTACCCGCATCCCCAGCTCAACACCAGACCCTTCACCCCGTCGTGCCGTTGCTCCGAACCGAGAAGATAAGGATTTCGACTCGCTTCCAAACTACTGCCCACCTACGAGTTCACTCCCGGACAAGGCGAATAGTCTCAAGGTGGACTGGAAGGGAACTCCCATCGATTTGAGCAACGACCCACATCGCGATTTCTTGCATCCTGATGAGATTGCGCTCGCTGCCAACCTTAGACTTGATTGCGCAACTTATCTCACGAGCAAGCGACGGATGTTCATTAGACGTCTTGAGTGCCTCAACTCCGGGAAAGAATTTCGTAAGACGGATGCGCAGCAGGCCTGCAAGATTGATGTTAATAAAGCATCCAAGTTGTGGACTGCTTTTGACAAGGTCGGTTGGCTCCACAAGGACTGGATGTCTTCGTACCTCAAGTAAAGCGTACACATCATCCTGTCTACATCATCCTGCCTCATTTATGGTTCATCGGGCATGGGCCATCGTTTTGGGGATTGTTTGTTTCACTGACGGTATTTCGACTTCATGACTCTGAACAGTCTATGATTTGTGCATATTAGGTTTGGTTAGGATTGGACTGGTCCGTTTATTGTCGGTTGCATCATGACCATCAGCGGTCTCAACGATACATATTTTCCCTTTGTTACCCTGGTTTTATTTGTTTCGGACATATCAACTCATTCGGCGGCATCACATCACACGGGAGAGAGGTTCGGTTTTATCAGCACGAAGCATAACAGAATTACAGTGATACCCGGAGTGAGCAGATTCCTATCCCATGGTTACTCCACTCCACAAGATTTTTCTATTCGGACTACATGAGGTTGGTCGGTTTATGGTCGGTTGGTTCGATTGGTTCGGTCACGGTCAGATTGGGCTTCACCCCTAACGATACCTCTGCATTCATGTACGGCGTTTTATTGGCCTAGCAGAGCGAGATAGGCTTTTGATTTGGTTTTAAAGGGGCAGAATGAGCATGTTGGCAAGGAAGCGCGACGATGTTAGGAGTCGATCTACGGGAAAACCGAGATACCCACGACGCGCAAGCGTTGTTTGACCTCTCGACTATTCTCTGAAGCGTGACCTCGGAGGTATCTGCTTATAGGCGGTGTTACGTCAGTGTCCAATTTGGCAACTTTTATCAGAATATACAATCCCCAACATTGTTTTCAAAGTAGCTATCTATTATGTGATGATCCCCTAAGGAACTGAACTAGGCTTTCTAGTTTTCGTTTGACGTCCAGTGAAATATCTTCGCGAGTCATGTAATCAAGTCTCACGTACAGGTCGCCCTTTTGGCCACATCTATCTAATCTGCTTCCCAGCCCTACGGTAACGCTAGAAGCCGCTTGCCGCTCCCGTTCCTTGCCTTAGCGTTTCCGGGGCCGGGTCGAGCTGCGAAGTGGGATTAGGGCGTAGATCATAGCTTAAATCCATCGTGATGTCACATTACATACATTTACTCTCACGTACTTAAGAATCTACACAATCGTGGCAATAACACCTCAAAAGATTCGACATTTGGACTCGAGATCTATCAATTACAAAATTGGCGTCCTTCATCATACGTATCTCACTCCGAATACCGCTGCAGCGCGAGGTCAGAGTACAGCTAGTTACATGCTTACGTATGTACGTACCGGATTGGTTTGCTGGGGATCTCGAGGAAACGGCAGGCACCACGCAGCCCCGCAATCACTATCGTGTCACATCGCGCCGGGACATGGGTTAGTGATCGTGACAGTGACAGTAACAGGGTTTGCATACATTAGGTGGTTTAAATTCCCCGGACCACGAGTCCAACTCAACATACCTAGGTAGCCAGCAGTACTCAGGAGAAGCGAGATGCGCATTTGAATATTTCGAATAATTTTTTTTCTCCTGGCATATGGAAGAACCCAACAGTGAAGTTAAACGTAGGTGCCACAATATATGCCTTGCCGTGCGTAGGTACCGGTGTCATTGCGACACAATCCGCCAAGAAGGTTGGTCACGACAGGAGGGAAACATGGTTTGACTTCTCGAATCTTCCAAACTTCCAGGTGTAAGAAGCGCCTCGCAGATTACACTTAGTTTCGCGTGCACAATGCACCACGAGCGCTTCCACAGAAGGGAAAAAAGGAACACCATTACCAAAGTGACATGACATCAGCCATGCTATATTGGCGGTTTGCTATTGCGTTGCAGCAGGACCGATCGGATCTCCAGGCGGTTCATGTAGCCAAGAAGCAGGTTAGATAAGCTCGATACGACGCCGCCGTGACGATGCATGCAGAAGTGGGCTTGGCGGGGAAATGAGAAGCAAACCTTGACGCCACTAGGTGAGCTGGAAAGGAATCCACAAATTCAATTTATTAGCTTCAGCAAGAAATACGCGTCCCTTCAATAGTTCCGAATTGAGTTTAACTATGCGTATCGCTAGCATTTAGACTCATGAAAAGGCCTTATACATAATGTATATTCGATATCCCATTCATTCAGCTCATTAAGCTCATTATGACTAATATATGTGCTCCACAATAAGCCGCCCACCACGATTATACTTTGTAGTTTCGACATCGAATCGAGCTATTCTCCGGCCGCAATTGTATAACCACCATCGACAGCTACGGTCTGCCCGTTCAGATACTGATTTGCCGCGAAAAAGAGAATCGCTTGAGCCATATCCTCATCCTTCCCAGGTCTCCCCGCCGGAACTTTACTCTCGTATTTTTCCTTCGGGATGTGGCTCTTCTGCTCTTCGTTACTACCCTCTGTCGTCACTGTTGCGTGCTTCGTTAGCAACAAACATGCAAACTTATTGGAAAAAGATAAAGGCACAAGGTTTCTTTCGGGACATTCATAGGAAAGGCGATAGATTTATGAACTGCTAGGAAATGTACTCACTCTCACTGGGGAAGACTCCCGGGGCGATTGAGTTCACCCGGATCTTCAACCTGTTCGCCGCAATCTCGCTGGCCAACATGCGCGTCAGATGCGCAGCCGCGCCCTTTGACGCATTGTAGGCGAAATGATGTTGAGCTGTCTTCACTAAGCCTGAAATTGATGAGATGTTGATGACCGTGCCGGACCAGCTGGGAAAGCGCTTGCTCGACTTCTCCAGCAGCGGTAGGAACGACGTCGTCATGAAGAAGATCTGAGCCACATTGGCCCGATAGACGTCAGTCCAGTCCTCCATCGTCGACTTCTCGTTGTCGAACAGGTTCTGCTTCATCTCCTCGGCGGACTCGGCTTCCGTTTGCATTGTGGCGCCGCTGATGCCCGCGTTGTTGACTAGGATGCAGAGGCACTCCTCGCGCGAGGATACCTCCTTGACTAGGTTCGCGATCTGCTGCTTGTCCGTCACGTCGCATTGCAGCGGGATGATGCTGTCTTTGCCTTGGGAATACAGCTCCGCCACGCGGTCTAGCTTCTCCTTCGTGCGCCCCGTGATGTACACCTTGGCGCCGTTGGCGACGAGCGCTTGCGTCGCCATCAACCCGATGCCTGTGCCGCCGCCCGTGACAAGGGCTACGTGACCCTTTAGGTCGAAGAGCCTGTTGCGGGTGAAGGGGTCGTTGCGGCTATTACTAGTGGACATTGTGGCTGTTTGAATTGAGTTTATTGTTTTAGCAGGCTGCGATTGGAAGTATACTAATGGTAGGACTCGAAGTGCAGCTAGAGATGAATGATTGAGTGAACTGCCAGCTCTCAGGATGATGCCAGACAGCGGCCTCTTATGGTGGCAGACACCTCTTACAACGGGTGAGATCATGACGTCTCGGTGTTTTCATCGAAGCCCAAGAGTGCATTCTAACAGGAGATGGGGGGCGAACCAGTCGGCTTTTGTATTTCTACTTGAAAATCTCGATTAGGACGTTGTTCAGCAGCTGCAGAGGCTAAGTGAGGAAGTCATGACGAAATTTGAGCCTCAACGGTTGCATCATTGATTCATTGCGGGGAGCAGATCGCTCAGCTGCTTGTGCTGCGTTCTGATTGGTTGGAGCTTGCCCCTGAAATCTACGAGGCAATTGCCCCAGGCTAATACCTAATACGCAAAGGGCAATTGAAAAAATTAATTCCCAGTGATCGTGTATAGTTCCTAAACTATGAGAGATACTTGTGTGGAAAATGTGGTCAGTATATCCCCTTGAGGTGTGAGAGTTAAGGGGTAGATTTCATAATATCAGATCCACTTCTTGATTTCTTCTTCTCATGGAATATTTTCACGTCCTTGACATAACAAGAAAGTACGTACATTTGATATCAGACTCTGAATTTCGAAGCTGGACTGCAAGCTATATGAAAACTTACAGCTATCCGAGCCCATGTTTGCTTCATCTGGACAGCTACACCTTGTGTATGAAGGAATTGTAGTTGCTAAGAAGGGTCCTAGTTAACGTAGAGTATCTAAACGATACTAGAGAGCATGGCTTGACAAGCTCTAGATATGTTCTATGCATCTAAGAGTTGACCAAAGGCTATTTGATAAGTGAGCATTGAAAGTATATAAGGTGTGAGTAAAGATCTAAACTAAATGAACCTAGTGTGCCGGCACCTGCTAACCTATAGCGAATCTCAAAGTTGTATTTGATCCCTTCCTAGGCACCTTTGTTTAGCTGCGTGGAATAATTCTAGAAAATCGCCGTATCAAACCACAAAGACACTCGGTTGCTTGAATTGTCAGCCCCTGACTCTTTGAAGTCAACTTAAAACGATGTACCCACCCAGGCATCTACATCGCGTAAAAAAGAGTTTACCAAGCAAACAATGCGTGATTAAGGTACCTATCTAGGTATTTTTATCTAGGTGGGAGTATTTCTTAAACCACTGGTTATCTTTGTCCACAGACATACTTTCCATACACCCAATCAGTACATTATTTTACACAAACTCCCACTTGACTTCGGTCCCTTGCAATCACGAATCGCCGCAACCCCAGCCTCTTAGGGTCAAATTTTCACACACTCACCGAAATGGCATCTGGTACCATAAACGAGATTCCCGAGGCTATATTAAATGAGACATCCCCAGAGAAGGCGGTTGACATTGTACGAGCTCGAATTAATAAACTGCTCGATGAATACACCAAGTACATTGACGATACCTTTGATATCACGGACAGCATGCTGAAGGAGATAGTGGATCAATGGCATGATAAGACATTGAGCTTTACTAAACCCCAATTTACAGAACAGATCTGCAGGCTTGAGGAGAAAATTCGCAGCTTGGCAGAAAGGCTCGTGATAGTAAAGGCTTCAAGGCAGACGCTTCTTGGCTGTCTGGTGGACAACGAACTCTGGAAAGGATTATATCAAAACGGGGACCGCGAGTACATTGAGCTCCTGGTTACACAATGCAGATCTCCTCTCAACCCACAACGAACGCTGTTTCGCCCTGAAAGTGCCGCGGTGCAGGAAAGCTTTCGCACGGCCATTTTCGACCGCTCCGGAATGGTAATCCGGAAGAGCTTTGGCGAAGACAAGGCGTGGTGCGCTGTGTCGGGCACATATCATCGTTTTCGGTGCATTAAAGCCGCCCATTTTACTAGAAATTTGGGGGAGATCCAAGCTAGGTATCTCTTCGGACAAGCTTCCGATTCCCGCGGGCATATAATGAGTCTTCAAAACGGCATACCTATGCACATCAGCTACCAGAAGTTGCTCGATGAAGCCAGAATCACGTTATTTCCGGTAGCCGGCAAGGGATGCTGGAGAATTCTCGTCCTGGATAAAACCATCCAAGAAGCGAAAAACCAGTGGAAGGTAGACCCTTGGGGGATGCAGCTCGATGGACGCGATTTACAATTCCCGGAAGGCGTTATTCCCCCATCGGAAAGGCCGTACTTTTACTTTAGTTTCTGCGTCAATATTCTTCGGCGGCAGAGGTACGAGGCAAAGGGCTGGTGGAGGAACGTTCTTAGAAACTATGATAAGACAATCTGGACACCTTGTGGGACAAACTACATACGGGCATCGACATTGAAGTACCTCGCTCTCAGGATTGGTCACCTCGACCGCGATGAGGTGGACTCGTTTGTCGAGAAAATTTGGGTAAACTCAAGCGAATCGGTGCAGCCAGGCCCGGGGGTATCTTTGGAGGATATGGATAAAGTAGTTGCTAGTTGTCTTTTAAACGAAGAGATTGGTCCCTAGAATGTGTGATGTGGGTATTGATGGATTCTGGGGATACTTAGGATCGCATACGCCTTTAGGGATAACTAGGTACCTATAGTATGGGGGAAATGCAGCAAGCTCCCCAACCTGATCCTTATAGATAATAATACCAAGAAAGCTTCATATCATAAACACTCGTGTTTAACCTGTATCCCACTCATTTGGTATCATTCCTCATTGCATTTGTAGGTATATCTTAATCAGTTTGACTGTCTTCCAGGCCGGTCACGCTCCTTCAAGCCCCGTTCCCCTCCGTAGTGTGTCTCTGCCCCGAACCAACAGGCATAACTCCGCGCTTTGCTCCCAATCGCTCGTCTTCTTCCTGCATCTTGGTCCTACCCTTCTCCTCCATCTCCTTGTTTCTTAGCGTTGCCCCTGTAAGCGCTTGCACGCTTCCAATGGTGCCTTTGATAGCACCACTAACGTCGCCCTTGAGCTTCTGGCTGGCGCTGGCGGATGGATTAATACTGGGGTCAGATGAAGTGACCGTGGTCCCGTCATTGGTGATATTGGTCTTCCCCTGTTCGGCGTGTGGCGTCCCGTGGAGCTGGGCCTCTCGTTCGAGACCGGGAGTTGGGTTTCCGGCAGAGGCCATTGTATGTTGTTTTAAAAGCGCGATTCAACGGTAGTGACTTGAAATATGTCTTATAACTTTCGAATTTATTGTAATGAATAGAAGTTGACTTGACTTTTGGGGTCCCTGTATGTGTTTTATGGGGACTGATGTCATATCGTCGCACAAGGTTGAGTGACGTCATCCTTTGACAGCTGGATGAGGCAGGGAGGCAGCCTGTCTCTTGAGAAAATGGCACTACACCACCTGAAAATAACACCTTTTTAACCTTTTAAATACAACAATTAAAATAACGACAACCACGAGAGCTAGTTAGTTATAAAATATATCAAAATAATCGCAGAGATCTATTTTAATTGATACTTATTTTTACTAAATTTTTATATTTTTTACGACTTTTCTTGAATTAGTTATTAAATACAATATGTGGTGTTGCAATAGGAGGTGGAATGCCAAGACTGTGCCATTTCCACTCGATTCAGGCTGGGAGGTACGAAAAGATCGAGGTACATCTTCCTTGGTGCAAAATAAGGCGGAAAGGTGCGTCACTTTTAAGGCCTATTGAAATTGGGGACCAATTCTTTCAATAGGTAAGAGGGGTAAACCGAATATTCTTATCGGCGTCGTCCAATGTTCTTACTTTACCCCTTTACCCCTTTCCTCCGACCTAGCCGCATCTATACAAGGTGTTCGATGTCTTGTATGGTCTCTCCGTCCTGTGCTAGTACTTATAGACTGTGGAATATCAATTACAAACCACCTACGCCGTGATTACTTGTGACTGAAGCTAGAATATGACATAGACGTTCGTCGTAAGCCCGACTGGACGTAAAGAAAGTGCTTATTCTGAACTGGTTTGGGACTGGTTACATGGAATATTCAAGGTCATCCATCCCGAGCCGTAGTAATATCTGGCTTTTGCAGTGTCTCATTCTGGGGGACTTAAGGGACATATCTATCGTTCGTACTATGACTCCTTGTTAATATTGGGGATGTAAGCTGACACTATAACGAGGACTTTGAGTAAACATATCGTTGACTGCAGAACTGATCAGTTACAATTTAATGTAGTCTATTGACATAGGCACGCAACATCGTGCAGTTCTGTAAGACAAGTAACATGGGAGATATTCTGGGACGCTTCTACCCGTTGAACTAGCCTCTATCGCTTAATGCGTCTTCTTTAGCTACCCATTTTCCCACCGTCCTACATTTATCATCTTTATTAGTATCGGAAGATGTGCCGCAATTCAAAAGACATTTGATGCGTTTTCGATATGTGGTATCGAGGTTGTGGGATTTGCCGTTAAGATTTCCGAGAACCTCTCCCCAGCACGCACCGCCATCGTAACTCTTTTCCGAATAGGCTTGCCACGTACGTTTGGACCAGTCGTTTGCGAGATATACGCAGTGCGAGGAGTCGTCCATCGTCACGAACGATAGTCCGTACTTCGCGTGGGAATAATTCTTGTCACCGCTGCAGTCGGCGGATTTATACTCATTAGCTTTTGGGTTGGTCGCCGAGACGCCTGAACAAAGGGACATGACAAGCATGGCGATAATTCCAGCTGACTTCGATAACATTGTGATGGCGGTCGAATTTGAAACGAATACTGAGCTTATGTGTACCTCAGGCACTATTGGTTTGAAGGTAGGTTTAGAGTGAAACGGAATATGAATTCTCCTAGGCTGTTTGGTCCTTAATTCAATACTCCAAGTAAAATAGGAGATGCCCTCCTTCTGAATTACTGACTTTATATGTTTCTATCTACTATAGACTATATTCATGTCAAGCTTTAATAAACATTGGGATCGATCCACTTAACAAATCCTTTGGATCTTACTACGTAATTGGATTGCCCTCTTATAGGATTCCGGAGAAGATCTTCTGGGAATGAAGCCATAATTACTTTCGTCCACCTTATAACCAATAACATTTTGTTGTTGTTGTTATTATTTAACGCTAAGGGACCGTTGCGTAGCAACTATCCCGAGAGCCTCTTTAAGGGTATAAAGGGTATGTTAAGTTAGGTTTTTAAAAGAACTTTTTATGTTATAATATATAATTATTATAACTTATTTAGTAAATCTAATCCGAAAATGCTTTATCGTTAAGCATATTTACATTATATCTTTTTTTTTATTAATTAAATAAAATATTTAATCCTTTTTTATATATTAAAGTATTTTTATAACCTTTTTAAGTTATAATATTTTAAGCCTTTAAAGCTTTTTAGTTTTAATATAAATCCTTATGATTTATAAATAATTTAAACGTTTTAATTATAATAAAAAAAATAGTTTAATATAAGTTTTTATGTGTTAATTTTATTTTTATTTCTTTTTTTTTTTATAAATGCTTTATAATCTTTATTTATATTTATTTCCTTTTTTAAATTTATATAAAAAATGTTAATGTAAAGAATATAATTTTTATATCTTTATTTAACGGGTATATATTTTTATATAAAATCTAATAGCTTATAAATATACTTTAAATAATATTAAATTATTTATTAATTTTTTTAAATATTATTCTTTTTTTCCTTTAATAAAGCATCTTTTAGGATTTTTTAATTATTTATTATATTATTATAAAGTCTTTAAATAATTAATTAAATGTTTTAAAGTTTTTGTTTATTTATAATTATAGTTAAGTTTAACGTTTACATATTTAAATTTCTTATAATATTAAGTAAAGTTTTTATAACTTATATAAATAATTAAATATTAATATAATATTACTTTTATAAATATTATAAATTTAAAAAGAAAATATAAGTAATATTTAAACTTTTAATTATAATATTTTTTAAAATATTTACCCTTTACCTTTTTTTATTATATTTTATATTAAGCTTTTATATACATTTTAACCTTAAATTTTATCTTATATATTATAAGTATATAATTATTATTAATTTCATTAAGTTTAAATCTTACTTTAATAAACTTATTTATAAGTTTATTTCCTTTAATATTATAATATTTTAAGCTTTATTTTAATAAAATATTATATTTCTTAATAATTACATAAAAATTATTAAATACTCATTATAAAGATATTATTATATTACTTTTAAGGCTTTATATAACCTTTATATTATTAAAATATAATTAAATTTTATTTTAATTATATTATTATAATTTTATAATAAAGTATTTAAGCTTTTTTTAAACTTTTACCACTTTTATATTATAAATTATTAAATAATAGTTTAATTAACCTTTACTTAATTTAAATAATATACCATTTTAATAAATTATATATTTATATTTAATTTTAATATTTTCTTATAATTTATTTAAAAAGATTATAATATTTGTACTTAATAATGAATTATATTATATTTTAAATTTTTTAAGGACGTTTTTTTTACTTAAGCTTTTTATAAGGTTATTTTTAAAGCCTTTAAAATATTTAAAGGTTATTAGCTTAAGTTTTAATA